>JAGGCT020000838.1:0-75000 GCA_017654935.2 Phymorhynchus buccinoides
GGCCTAGATTAACAGTGTCTTGATTTTTGTCCCCATTACTTGCATTGCTCGCTGATTATCTAGGCTTACCCCTAGTCTGACAGCTTTCTTGTCTGCGTTTTGGTGGCCTAGATTAACTGTCTCGATTTTTGTCCCCGTTACTTGCATTGCTCGCTGATTATCTAGGCTTACCCCTAGTCTGTCAGCTTTCTTGTCTGCATTTTGATGGCCTAGATCAACAGTCACAGTTTGTCCACATTGCTTGCATTCAGAATGGTGCAATGACTATTTTGGGCTTTCACTAGCACCATCAGCAAAAGTGTCTGTAAAGAGATGGGCCATTTCTGGTGTGGTTAAAGTCTATGCCAAAATTACTGTACACCCTGGTGTGTTTTTAATTCCTTGTTTTAAGAACAAATCGTTTCTAAGTCGATGAGATGATTGAAATGTATAATGGGTGGGAATATTGGGTCAATGTTTCTAAATCGATGAGATGATTGAAATGTATAATGGGTGGGAATATTGGGTCAATGTTTCTAAATCGATGAGATGATTGAAATGTATAATGGGTGGGAATATTGGGTCAATGTTTCTAAATCGATAGAACGGGTGGTTTAAATGATTAAAGTGGGTGGGGCGATGTTTCTAAATCAATCAAACGGATGGTTTTAACCATTAAAGCAGTTAGAATATTGGGTCTTAACAATCTTTATAAGTAATCAGGAAGTGTCATTGGCTTTCTGGATTGGGGGGAGGGGAGGGTGTTATTGTGATGTTTGAAATTTGTCTCATGGTGATCAACAAGAATGAATTTTTCAATCAATGAATTTGTAATTAAAAGATTTGATTCATCTTTCTTTTACTTAAGTATCAAAACTTTTATTATTTTGTTGGACATTTCACACAAGTGTTTATGATTTGTTATTGCCTTTCTTGATTTATGGAAAAAACTTGATGTACATAAACAAAAACCTTGTGATGAATGTAATCAGTATTTTGCTGTCATTTGTGTGGGAAAAATATGCATATAATTGTTCTTGTTTGCACAGAAATGCGTGTGGAATAGATACCTGTTATCTCTTGCATTTAAGCAAAAACATCTGAGTAACAAAAGTGCAAAACATGTGTGTGTGTGTGTGTGTGTAAGTTCCTTAGATCTAAATTGGTTAGAATGTGGCTGAGAAGACAGTATTTTGTATTTTTGTTTGGATATATTGCTGGACAAAACTTGGATATGGAAATGGACCGGATTCTGGCGACTGAGATGGATGTACATATTTCTGATCGTTTCACGATGTCAATATTGTAACCCAGTTTTTTTTGTTCATTTATTTTTTAAAGAGAAAAGCTGGGCTTTTTCTTACTACTTTCACTTTTTTCCATTTTAAAGAAAATTCTCATCACATTTCTTTTAATTTGTGTTTGACCCTATGTCCCTGTGCGATTTACAATTTTCAAATTTAACATTTACTGTTGTCTTTTCTTGTCATATTTTTATTGCTTTACTTCTTTGTAATTGGGTGCATTATTGGATACTTTTATGATTGTGCTATTGCTTTCTGTTGTGTAGGCCTCCTTTTGACAAGCGTATCCTTTAAAAAAAACAAAGCGTTAAATGTGCATTCAATGGAGCCTTTTAAGTTGCAGGAAAGCTCTTAAAAATATGATTTTGATCAAAGAGGACAAAACTGTAATGTGTGTGTGTGCAAATTGGCAATCGCAGATGTCGGCAGTTTACACAAACTGTTCAGAAGACATATTTGATGCCATTTGTCGCATAAGGTGTAAAAAAATGATTTTAAGCAGTCCTATATCTTCATGAACTTGATTTTGTTTATAGTTTAAGAAAAGTCTCAATCCCTTTGCAAGATATTTTACTCACTAGTGCATGCGCAATGTTTTTTAAAGTCTTCTTCCTTTTTAAGTTACAAATAACAGAAAAAAATAACCTCTTTTTTCCAGCTTTTACTTTCCAGATATCTAGCGTTTTAGAACTGTCTGCATGGTTGTTGGTTACAGCATAAATTTTTAACAGCTGCTCATTAGCATAGGCAGAAAGAGTAAACTGGAGACCGTGATCAAGGTATTGGCGTGTAGTGTATCCATGGAAACCCGTCTGCATGTACAATGGGTTTTAATTACAATACATTCACGCATGAAAGGCATGCCTGGTTCTGATGCCTTCATTGCACAACTTAGGTTCAAAGTCTTAAAGACCCCCCACGTCACGTGTCGCATTCCCTCTTATACTAGGAAGATTTCTTACCAGCTATAAGGGGGGAAAACATGTGAAAACCGTGATTTTGACACGTGACGTGTGGGGTCTTTAAGAGAACTTTTTTCTGTGCAGGCAGAACTGTGAAGCGTGTGTCAGTTTTAAGAGTAGAAAGAACAACCAGTGACAAACGTTTTATGTTTGGTTTTTAGTACAAATGAATTCAGGGAATCTCCTAAAATAAAAGATAAATGGGATTTTCAAGTCCGTTTTACAGCGCTGGTTTAGTTCTTATTCAGTGACTCAGTTCAGTCTTTTGTTTTTTAAACATTTTCAGTTGACTCGGTTCAGTCTGGTTTTTTAAAGACATTATCAGTTGACCCACAGAGACGTTGGGGATTTTAGAAAGTTTCAGTTCAGTTTCCAAGAACAGGTTTGTGTTTCGAGTTATTTTGTTCAATGCAAAGAAGAAAAGATAGTTTTCAAAGCAAAGAAGAAACTGTAGCCTTTATTATTCATTAGTTTGTTGTTAATCAATTATTAACAAATCCAGACAAGGATTATTTTTCCCCCTTTCTTTCAATCAGACTTATGCGATTTTCTGTTAATCCAGGCAGTTTTTTTCTTCTTTCGATAATACTATCAGTTTGCAAGGTATCAAAAATAAAGAGGCCCAAATAAGGTCCAACATTGTTCATTCATTGTTGTCATTTTTTCATTTTTTCGATTTGATGTTCCTGTGTCCCTCCATCCCCCCCCCCCCCCCCCCCCTCCCAATCCCTTTTTTGCATTTTGGTACATTTGAATTTTTCATCCTTTTCCCAATTTCCTGTCTTTGATCTTTTCTTATTTTGTGATTTTGGGTGTGAAACCCTTTGAATTTTTTTTTCTTTCTTAAGTGTCATAATAATGACCAGTTTTGTACATTATCTAAGCAGAGAAAACTTTTTTGGTTGTTTGTTTAATGCTTTGCCGATTCACTTCATTTGATTGAAATAAAGCATTAGAAAACATCATCTCCTGTATCAAAGTGTGAAGATATTCGAAGTATGTTGAGGGTAGAATTTTCTTGAAAGTAGCAATGAGAGTGTTTGTTTGTGACTTAAATGTTTGTTGTTTTCTTGTGTTTAAAAAAAACCATGTTCCCACAATACAACGTAATACAATGGTCGACTTATGGTGATATTTGTCACGCCAGAGGGCAGTCAATGCACTAGGGGCTTATCACGCGATTTTCTTAGTTGGGCGTAGTAAGAGAGATATGGTAGGACTACTCACTCACTCTCTCATTTTCTTTATCCCCAACTAAGAATATAGAGAGGATTAGCCCCACACGTGCGTCATGCCCTCTGGCGTGAAAAAAATCCCACTAAGTCTCTCATTAGTGTGGTCAACAAGCTTAAAAGCTTACAGTGTGCTCATAATTTCATTGCACATCTAACTTGACGGCTGCAAATGTTTTATAACCAATTCGGTAGCTTTCCTGCACAGTACCACTGATAATCTTCCTGTAGTACATTCCTTCCCAAGTTGGAAATGGAGAAACACTCGGGTCTCCGTCTCAGTTCCGAGATTACATTGTTCTGTTAAAAAATAAGATATTCTTTAAGTGGGGAGAACAAAAAGGGAAATAACTATCATACTGGCACCTTAGACATCTGAGGTTTGACTTTCAGGTTTGTAACCCAGGGCGTGTAATCATGAGTGCGTCTTAGACAGTCAACATGGGTAGTAGTATGTAAATTAAGCTAAACAGCCAATCGTTTGGGGAGTTTAGTCTAATTAACATACTACTACCATGGGTGCATGCAGTGACCAAATTTTTTGCCAGAACTTTCTTGTCGAAACCCAATGTACAAAAGAATGATATCGCGTTAAAGAACCCTTTATTCAGGCACTCAGGTGCTTGAAGCAGCATCAAATAGGGCATTTGCCACGAGTGTTCGTTCTATATACTAGACTACTAATTTGCCCGCAGTCCTTCTGCCCGAGTTACGCTGACCTTTCTAATTTAACTCTCTAAATTGAACTCGGTGAAATTCAAGGTCGCCGGCCCGCGGCAAATGCCCTATTGCCTGGCTTCAGGCAAACCCACATGCATCCCTGTACTACCCGTGTTGACTAAGATGCACGCCCCAATGCTCCCAAACTGCCTCCCCATTTTGGAATCGCACGATTTATACATCATAATCTGTTGGAATTCGTAATGCAATATAAAGTGCTTTGTCCCTGTTAGTAAAAACAACTGCAAGTGTCACTTTCTTCTAATTTCCCCAATGATTCAACATTTGTGGCAAAACGTTATGCGTTCAGTATATGATTTTTTTGTTTATGTGCCGCCTAAAACGACTTCAAGGCAGAGGGAGCTGAAACAACTAGCTCCGTAACTAGTCCTTAGCCCCCCGAAGATGGAGTGTGGCTGCTCACGTGGCGGGGTAATCAAAAACGGTCACACACGAAATGTTCTCATCCCTAGCTGGTACACTTTTACCACAGTGTTCAAGTGCTTCGGCTGTTGGGATGAATCCCTGGAGTCTTTTAGCCAGAGTAAGCCAACAAACAACAAACTAGTCATTAGTACTATGTACCATACACTTCAGTCATTAACTGGGTGCTTATGTTGAATCGGAATAATCAGTAACAAACTCTAGGTGAAGGGAGGGGTCTCATCCACTAGGTTGCATCCAGTAATCAGAAACTTGTCTCAAGAGATTGACTTGTACTGTAATTTGTATTGTAATATTTTCTAGTCGCATCCCCCCCATGGGGATACCGGGGGGTCTTTTGTATGAATAGTTCCCCCACCTTCTGGAAGTTATGTGCTTGTAACTTCCTCTAATCAGTCACTCTCTTTGACTTTGACTTTTCCCATTGCTTACTGTCATCTACTATCTTTCTGCCTTACCGGTCCATTCTCCTGTCTTTTTTCACGAAACACTTTCAAAAAGATTTCCTCCAGCCGAAGTTGGACTTGCTGGGCCTATTTCTTAATTAGGCGCATAACGGCGGCATGACACATCTGCGCTCATAATTGACAGGAAATTGTCTGAGCAATCGAAGAAGAAGATTTCTAGTCGCAGAGATCTTTGTGAAATTGGGGCAGTGCCCAACAGAATGGCACAATGCAGCACCACCTTTGAAAGTGAACAATCTGCCATTTAGATCTATCTCCAAAAACACAAATCGAGTGCACATGCTAACCAATTTCTTTGTGTTCAGTGTCCTTTTTTAAAATATATGTTTTAAAGAATATGCAAATAGAATATTTCTATTTTTGGTATGGAGTTAGTACACAATCTGGCATTTAGATCTATCTCCCAAAATACAAAGCAAGTGAGCCTTGAAGGCTTTGCCTCTTTTTTTTCATGTTTGATATACACATGTCAAAGAACGGGAAGGGTAGGTGGGTAGATTTTGACTGACTGACTGACGACTGGGTTCTTGAACGCACATACATGAGCACACAAGACCTCGGTTTCGAGTCTCATCCGAAGGACGTTTTCCTAAACTAACGTGAGCTATACATGCACACATGTGTGAGGAGACAGGAATAAAGTGTCTTCCCTGGGATAAAAGTAACTCTGTAAACCCAACAGGACTCGAACCCTTTGACCCACAAACCTTAAATGATCAGAAGACGGCAGTCCCAACTGAGTAAAGTGTCTTCCCCGAGGATAAAAGTAACTCTGCAATACCCAACAGGACTCGAACCCTTTGACCCACAAACCTTAAATGATCAGAAGACGGCAGTCCCAACTGAGTAAAGTGTCTTCCCCGAGGATAAAAGTAACTCTGTAAACCCAACAGGACTCGAACCCTTTGACCCACAAACCTGAAATGATCAGAAGACGGCAGTCCCAACTGAGTAAAGTGTCTTCCCCGAGGATAAAAGTAACTCTGTAAACCCAACAGGACTCGAACCCTTTGACCCACAAACCTTAAATGATCAGAAGACGGCAGTCCCAACTGAGTAAAGACTAAAGTGTCTTAAGTAAGTCCCAGAGGATAAAATTAACTCTGTAAACCCAACAGGACTCGAACCCTTTGACCCGCAAACCTTAAATGATCAGAAGACAGCAGTCCCAACTGCATGGCTATGGCGCCTTGTCAATATGCAGACTGACAGACTGACATCGACTGTTTGATTGAAGAATGGAGTATCTCGGCTACTATGATAAAGAGGAACAAGAGCTCTCTAGAAATGGGACAGAAAATGGGATGCCACGCTTTCAGGCATGGTACTGAAGGGTTTACATTTTTCTCCGAAAATATATATATATTTGTTTTAAGATGTTGCTTCCTGGTGGGGCCAATGGGCTAAAGACTTGAGTAACACGGAGCAGTGTCCTTTGAAGACACACTGACCCAGCAAGATTAAGTCCCTTGGTTTTTTCTGGCCAGGTGTGACCCACATACAAATGCCCCCATACGCAAACGAGGCTGCTCTTCAAAGTGATGTCTCGTTTTGATGTATGAGGGAATTTGTATGGGAGTCACACCTGGCCAAAATAAGATTTCTTACCAACGAGAGAGGGAAACACATGAAAACCGTGATTTTGACCCCCAAAAAATCCTCTTCATCAACTAATAACCCTCCTCTCTTTTCTTTTAAAAAAAAAAGTTTTACTTTTATTTTTTGAATTTTTTAAACTCGCTGAAAATGACCATACTTTGTGCTAAAAAAGAAGGAACTGTGATCTTCATAACAAAATGACTGAGTGTTACAAACTACATGTACCCAAGACCACAACAATCCAAGCCCACAAACGCCCATTCAAACACTTCAGCAAAACTAACAGAAAAGCAGATAGAAATCTTACATTTTTATAATCACAATCAACCTAAACATTAATTTGAACACACTGTCTTTTCCTCTCTTGCTCAGGATGCTCTTGCTCTCTTGCTCAGGATGCACCAGACTCCTTCTGCTGTTTTTGCTTTTCCTTTTCCTTTTCCACCCACTCTTCCATGTCCTGTAAACAACAAAAACAAAGAGTCACCGCTTTGGATTTGTACATGTTACACACTAAATTTGTGAAATTGCCCGTTTCATGAAATAAGCAACAAAATTGCGTTTTTCATGAAACCAGCAAATTTGTTGCCTGTTTCATGAAACAAGCAAAAACAGCTTGCACATTTCATGAAACAGGCAAAATATTATTCGAAGGCTGAACATTTGAATGCAAGTTTGCCTGCTTCATGAAATGAGCAAGCACTGAACACTGAGCTGCAAGCCATTTTTGCCAGAGGAGGTTTGCTTGTTTAATGAAAAATGCAATTCTGTTGCTTATTTCACGAAACAAGCAAAATCGTGCTCATTTCATGAAACAAGCAATTTCATAAATTTAGTGTAACATTACACATTTGCACCTGTAGTCCACTTTTACTCTTCTAGTACCACGGGCGAATACATTCACCCAAGACATAGATCTACATTCCCACCAAATGCAAAGACATTCACTGCCAAGTACCCTGTCATCTTTTGGTCTATCTTTAGAGCTTACATGACTGTTTCTTCCATTAAAGCAATGCATGCACACTTGTACTCCTCTCTTGTCAGCTGAGAAGCAATGGACAACCAAGAATGTAAAAATATTTTTGGCAGGAGGAAATCTTTTTGAAAATGTTTCTTGAAAAAAGGCAGGAGAATGGACAGAAAGATAGCACTTTTAGCAGATGACAGTAACTTGAGAAAGCAAAGGGAAAAGGCAGAGTCAAAGAGAGTGACAGATTAGAGGAAAAGTGCGGCAAACGGGCAGCACTGGCACAACTAATAAATTGCACTGAAGGGGTTAAACTTAAGTTAAAACATTTTGTCTTTTTCAGTGTTAGTTTTCTTCTTCTTTTTTCCCCCATGCCAAGGGAAAGGAATTATAAACTCTTCTTCTTCTTCTTCGATTGCTCAGACACTTTTGTGTCAATTATGAGCGCAGATGTGTCATGCTGCCGTTATGCGCCTAGCTAAGAAATAGTTAGGCCCAGCAAGTCTGACTTCAGCTGGAGGAAATCTTTTTGAAAGCATTTCTTGAAAAAAGGCAGGAGAATGGACCGGTAAGACAGAAAGATAGTAGATGACAGTAAGCAAAGGGAAAAGGCAGAGTCAAAGAGAGTGACAGATTAGAGGAAGTCACATTTTAAAACTTAAAGACCCACCACGCAAGTGTCAAAACCACGGTTTTCACGTGTTTTCCCTCTTATACTATAGCTGGTAAGAAATCTTCCTAGCATAAGAGGGAATGTGACACGTGACGTGGGGGGTCTTTAAGTTACAAGCACAGAACTTCCAGAAGGTGGAGAACTATTTATACAAAGGACACCACCACCACCTGGTATCCCCACGGGGGGAGATTAGAAACAAAAATATTCCCGTACATCTAGAGGCCTGTAGATGAGGTGAACAACCTGAGACCCTGCGATCATGGACAGCATGGAGGCGGTGAAGAAGCACAGGTAGCGCCCCCACGTCACTCCTGCCGGCATCTTGTCCTGCCGGGACAAGATCGCTTCAGTCAGTTTCTCCGTCACTGCGATTCTGAGTTTGACTGCTTCAGCGCCAATTTCTCTGCCTGTCGACGTTTGTAGACCCGATCTGGTGAAACAGATCATTCCATTTTTCAATACTAAATCGGTACTGACAAATTGTATTATAAATATTATCAGGGCTCCTAGGGACCCCCATTTGGGGGTCTATGAAGCACTAAAATTATACAGGACCCTCTAAAATAATGTGTAGGGGGTCCCTGGGATGCACCAGAAAAATAATTTTTAGCATTCCCTATGCCACTGGGACCCTCTATCCTGCCTCTAGGACCCTCTATACTGTAAGTGAAGGAGTCCCTGGGACCCCTTGTTTTGCGGGATGATTGGGAGCCCTGATTATATGGCAGAGGCTGTGGCTGCTCCCAGGCTTTGGTTGCACCGCTCAGTCAAAGAACACATGTACAAATTATGTGCATGCTTCTTGGAAAACTAAGGGACTAACCAGTAATCTGACCGTAACCCTATCCCAAACCCTATCCGTTACTTTAATTGAAACAGCTGTCGTGGACTGGGCTCTGTCTTGCCTCCTCTAAAAAGGAGAAAAAACTAAGTTAGCACTCTATGTTTTTTAGAACATAGATCAAGATACCAAGTTAATGTAACTGGTCTTGATTCTACTGTTCGATTAAATTTATAAAGACATCTGAACAAAAAGTTTTTTATCAAATTTTACTAGTTTTGCATTTCAAATGCTCTAACTTTCAATGTCCTTTAGATCAGAGGCACGGTGCACAGCAGTATATTGAGATTTTATTTCAAATCTATATAGTATAATATATATATGAAAATGCATTCGATGACAAAATTTCTGACTTCTAAAAGTTGCTTCCCCTGATCATGGCCATGGTGTTGCAACAACGGCATAACTGTAGCCATTGTGAATTGTTATTGCTAAAGAGAATGATGAGTAAATGAAATTTTATGCGATTGGGGAAAAAAACTTACTACATGTATTGTACTAATACTAAGTAAGTACTATAAACCACTTTCTAAAGTAAAGCCAAGTAAAGAAATATGCTTAATTTAAAGGGAAAATGAATATCTAGAGGCTGGTATTAATAAATTTATCAATATTGACAGCAGGGGCTTAGGGCAGTGGGTGGATCATTGGATGCCCTCGTGCAGAGGAAGATACGGGGAGCTGAACAACCCCGTCCCCTCCACAGGTCTCTCCCTGTGGGGATACTGGGGGGTCTTTTGTATAAATAGTTCCCCCACCTTCTTGAAGTTCTGTGCTTGTAACTTCCTCTAATCTGCCACCCTCTCTTACTCTGCCTTTTCCCTTTGCTTTCTATCATCTACTAGTTATCTTTCTGACTTATTGACCCATTCTCCTGCCTTTAAAAAAAAATCTTACAAATATTTGTGTTTCCTTTGAGCTCCTCTGAAATCGGAATGTGTTGGCTGTACGCAGCGGGGAGACCAGTGAAAACTGAAAACTTGACACATGTATATGTACCTTACCCATTATGACCATATGGCCTGGGAATGCAGAACAAGAAGAAGACAGCAGGGGCACGGAGACCTCTGTGTCTAAACGAAGCGGTGAGTGAACCTTCTTTGTTCACTTCACAACCACCATCATCATTTTTATGGTTTTGTTCTTATCAAGGAGGGGGTGGAGGGAGGGGGACTTCCAGGCAGAAACTGTAGGTAGGAGCAGAGCCGCCCAGATGATCGGCGTTGATGCAGTTGAGGGGGAAGCCCTGGGGAAGCAAGCAAATGGGAAAAACGTGCACATGGCTCTATCCGTGTCAATGATAATTATTAGCGATAATATTTGGTTAATGTGATGTTGATAAAATATAATATGGCATTTTATACTGTTGCGTGAATGACCTGGCGTTGCTTGCATCAGTCCTCAAACAATAATATACACACAGATACAGACATGCACCCACAGACAGACAAACACACACACACACAGAGAGAAACCCCCCCCCCCCTCCCCCCCCCACACACACTTGCTAAGTAAGTCTGACAATAGAAAGTGTGCAAAATTGTAGTTGGAAGAAAGAAACTAAGAAAGAAACTAAGAAAGCAAGATCTATGATTTCATCTGTTTGCCAAGGGGTTAGGATTATAGTTAACTCTTTTTAGATAGATAGACAGAGACACAATACAGAAATTGAGAAAGAGAGAAAACGATAGACAGTGAGACAGAAATGGAGATACACAGAGAGGGAGACAGAGAGAAAGAAAGAGCGACAGAGAAAGACATAATCATAGAGAGACATAGTGACAGCGAGACACAGAGAGAGAGAGATACACAAAAAACATTATAAAAAATTATGTCGAGGACGAGTTAGTCGGAAACAAGGATGAGTTGGACGGAAACGATGCCGATTTGACTCATAGGGCGAGGCCGAAACGATAAAAAAAAGTGGGGCCGAAGTGACACGCGACCGATCTGACCGGTCACCCTACTACTACTACTACTACCGTACTACTACTATGAAGTTTGAATTTGAAAACAATCTGAAGCTCTGGAGTGGGACGTTATTTGTTTAAATGGAGGATTCATATCATATCATGGCACTATAGGCTTTTCAGCCTTTTGCCCTCTAGATTGGTTCTATTTGTTATTTATGTTGTATCGGCATTGCCGATCGACTACTTAGGCAGTCGTGTTTTATTTATCTAATTTATTTAAATTTACTGAATACACAATATTCACTCCATTCATGACTTTTTAAAAGTTAATATTTGTTTATAGACTGATAAAATAATGAACAACCCGACAAAGAAAAATCCAACACTTCTTTGACAAGTTGCACCAACTGAAACTAGAGACTGACTAAGTTTGGGAACACTTACAGAAATTCACTTCTCCAACTTGCAAGTTTATCATAGAAAATTCAAACGCTGCTCCAAGAACAAAGAACACTGGTAAAAATCGGTATAGACCAAAGTATCGTTTTCCAGGCCATACATTCATTAATTTCTTCACATTTGGGCTGTAAAATGACATCCTTTTGATTACGTATCCAATGACCTGACCAATGTGACAGAACTAATCCAAGGGCGCAGCCATTTTGTTAAAGGAAGTAAACAATAACAGAATGCGCCTGCTGATTGGTCAATTTCACAGCTTTTTGTCCAATCATAGCACGTGTTATGGCAGAGTGGAAGTGCGTCGCATCCCAAGCAGACGCTTTGTCCGTCGGCTTGCTATCACTATTCTACACAAAAAATTTGGGGGTTGGAGCTGTCATCAACATTTTTTTACAATAAGGTGCACACAGTAGGTATACTGTAAACACCTCAAGCTGAAATTACTCAAATATTCGTTTACAATGTTCCGATCTCTTATCATGTCTCAGTATTTTGCGAGTTGCATCTGCTACATTTCCCTATGTTATTAGTATCATACTAAGTATGTCATTATATCAGTATATGTGGCATCAACTGATCAAGGCCCAAACTTGGGCCAAAGGGAAACAGAATTCCTAGAAGCAGACTAATAGTCTGTTAAATTAGTAGAACCTAATACTGTAATAAATGCCCTTATTTTACCTCACTGTCACTAGTCTCAGTCCTGTAGTGTACCAGGTGCTTTTTGTATGATTTACACCTCTTCAATGTGATGAAGTTGGCTGGCTAAGGCGAAGAAGATGATACACTGGTCATTGTAAATGTAAATCCTGAGCCCCGTGATGTTGTTATTCTTCCTTCCTTCCTTTCGTCTGAGTGACCACAGTCACATTTGATTATGGTTAAAAACTTAAATCCCACGAGCGTATCCGAAATTACAGGAGCCTTTTTCGCCCAACTTTTGTACTTCCACTTCAAGTGGTAAGGCCAAAGTGATAGGATTAGAATCAGTTTAGGATTATTTTCGTTAGAATGAAGACGAAGTCTCAGCAGCCATGGAAAATGGGACTGCGAGTGCGACTGATGTCATCATGATGGATTTTGAGAAACCCTTCGACCGAGTGAACCATAACCTGCTGACTCACAAACTTTACCACTACGGGATCCGAGGAAACACCAAAAGCTGGATAGCAAATTTCCTTAGTGATCGCAAGCAAGCTGTTGTGGTCGATGGAGCCCAGTCCTGCCACATGCGAGTGAAATCCGGTGTGCCACAAGGGACTGTCCTGGGACCTTGTCTCTTTCTCACCTATTTTAACGACTTACCCTCCAAGATCTCATCCCCATCTCTATTACTTGCTGACGATACAGCTGTGTACCGATTCATCACCTGTAGCGACAACCCGTCCAAACTCCAAGAGTATGTCAGGAAGCTGGAAGACTGAAAGAGCCTTTGACGAGAAGCAGAAAGCCGCTGAACACCACTACCAGATACAGTCTCCATGACCATGCCCTTGAAAGAGTGTCCTCTGCGAAGTATCTGGGGGTCACCCTGCAAACTGATCTCTCATGGGGATCCCACATCGCAGCCACCTGCGCCAAAGCCAACAGAGCCCTCGGCTTCAACAGCTACAAGTACAATGGTCCTCACTGGCTGAGCACCGCAGAGCATCCAGGCCCACCATCATATAGTAAAAAGCCAACTGTCTGTGTGTGTGTGTGTGTGTCTGTCTGAAACACGAAACGGGCCTTATAACTCCGCCGTTTTTCTACCGAATCGCTTCAAATTTGCTGTGAACCCTAACGGGCCGATGGCAACGGCAACCGAGGCGGCCGTGTCATTTGCGCGGTTCGGCAAATGCGCGAAACGCGCATCCGCCGGCCTCTCGGCGCCCGTATCTCCGGTGTTTCTGGACCGATTGCCTTCGAATTCGGCAGGAAGATCACCGGGGATGGTGACTATTCGTGTACCAACCCGGAAGCGAATCGGTTAGAAACGCGCGCGCTATACGACTCCGCCGTTTCTTAACCGAATCGCTTCAAATTTGCTGTACTCGGTGTTACCAGTACTTGGCGTTACCATTACTACTAATACTAGGCGTTACCGTTACTAGGTGTTACTGGGACTCGGCGTTGCGCTAGTGTTCTATTAAATTGTGAATGGACTGGCCTGTGTAAGGTGCAACGCCCTCAAACCCCTACCTCCCAGCAGTAGAAGACAGAACCACAACATGCAATTTCAACGTACCATATTTTTCAGTCTATAATATAAGGCGCACCTGATTATAAGGCGCACCCCCCAAATTTAGCACAAAATTCAGATTTGTTTCTCTATTTTCTTACTATATTATCAGTCACATTATAAGGCACAGGAGTCTCATCCTGGGGAAAAAAAAAGTATTGCCTTAGTTATACTATAGTCCATAAAATATGGTATATCTGCAAAAATCGACTCCCGCAACAACTTCTTTCCCAAAACCATCCGCAACTGGAACTCCTTGTCCAGTCCCCCACGCTCAGCTCCTTCACCTCGAAGGTGCTGAAGCTCATTGCATAAAGACCATACACACCAGGTGGGGGGTGTTCTCGGACTAGCCAGGGGTGCCCAGCCTTTGATGCCCTCTTATATATCTAGTTTTTCCCGCGCAGCATAAATTCTTTGAACCCAGTACATGTCAATAATTGTCGGTTACGGCAGGTGGACATTAGCGGAAGAAGAAGATGAGCAAGCATGGAGCGGTTAAAACTGAAGTGGGCGCAGCAGCAGCAGAGGTCCCCAGCAACAAGGGGAAAAGAGGAAGGAAGAAGAAACACCCTGATGGGGAAAGGTGAGTATGTATAATACTATAATATTAATAATGTGTTTATGAATTTACATCATCGATTCTTGGTGTGCAATCTTGCTTGCTGCAGTTCATGCATGTACGATAATATTATTATGAATTTATATCATCGATTCTAACTGTTGTGCAATACTACTCGCTTGCTGCAGTTCATACATGTACAATAATATTATTATTAATTTACGTCATCGATTCTTGGTGTTGTGCAATCTTGCTTGCTGCAGTTCATACATGTACAATCTCATCATAAAATGTGCTTCAACTTCAAGCAACCTAAAACTTCTCTGCAAACCTGTCACCAAGTACAAAACAGTTGGAAACATCTTTTCGTTTCCAAGCACCACACATCTGGAACAATCTCCCTTTCTCTCTCCGCAGCTCTCCATCTCTGTCTTCTTTCAAAACTGGCCCAAAGACGCATCTTGTCAGAAAATATCTCTGTTAATTTCTGTCTCCATCCACTGTCAGTCAACCCTGTAAAGATTTTTTTTTTTAAATCATGTTTCATGTAAGGTTTTTTAAATGTGAGTTGTGTGAGTGCGATAAATTGATTTTTGTTTTCTAAATAATTTTAAGTACATGTATTTTGAATATCTTTTGTGTGCGTGGGGTAAACTTACTACTTCTTTTTTTCATGTAAAGCGCGGTGAGTCCTGCTGTGTCAGGAGAATAGCGCTATAGAAGATTTATTATTATTACGCAAATGATATTTTAGCATAACAGTTGTAAGTTATTGCCCTTGTTTGATTGCTGGTGTCCTGGGGACCGTTTCACAAGGGCTAGCATTACGTAGCGTGAGCGCAAATCGTCAAAAACGGTACTAAGAAACACCCCTTTCACCGACGTTTGCCAAAAACGTTTTGTGGCTGTGATCGAGGTAGCAAGGCACAAACTATTTGGAGGATCATGGGAAATATTAACACTTCCGGCTTTTTTTTATGTCTCGCGTGACGAGACTTGAACTTTATAAATGGAAGACCAAAACAACAAGCTTGCCACAGCAAATATTCTTTAGTCTCTCGTGAAAAGATATAATATGGGATGATTTTAGCAAATTAAACAAATGCAAGTGTTTTGGAGTGCTCTTTCTTAATTTTCATCATGTTAGATGGCATAATATAGTGCACATTTAATTTTCTGCACACAAATAGACATGGGTGAAATCGAAAACTTTGTACAAACTGACAGGTATGATTTATCTCCCTTATGATAACAACCCTTTTCTCTCTCCCAAAACTGATGAGTAAGCTTAAAGAGTTATCTGACCTTAGCAAACGTTTAGGGTGTTTGGCGGAAGCGTTATTCGCGCGGCGACCGTTATCTAGAGAAACTCGACCCTGGTTGCAACGACAAGGAGGCAAGGCTGTGTGCTGGGACTTTTTTGTTGTTGTTGTCTTACCCTGGCTTAAGCTAAGACTCCAGGGATCACCCCAACAGCCAAAGCACTTGAACACTATGGCACAAATGCACCAGCTAGGAATAAGAACATTACGTGTGTGACTGTTTTTGATTACCCCACCATGTGGGCAGCCACACTCCGACTTCGGAGGAGCTGGGATTTTGAAAGAGCATAGTGGAAGGAACGCCATGTGGTTGCTCTGAAAAAGGGAGTTTTTATCTGCTGTTAAAGCCGTTTATTACGATATAATTCTTTCAAACTGAAAGGATTCAACTTTCATTCCAAAAAAAAGGATCAACACAAACTTAAGAAGGAACCACATAAACAAAAAGTAATAACAATAACAATTTTTAAAAATGTCATGATATTCTTCTACCAGCAGAATATATAAGGTTTAACAGAATGAATGAAAATGAATCATATTTTAATGTCAATGTCTTTATGTAAACAAAGGTTGAAAACGACAAATAAAAATTAATGATTGAACACTCTAGCATCTGTTTCCAGCGAAGTAAAGGCGGAAAATGGAGCGCTGAAACAAGAGCTGATCACTGACCACCTGCCAGTGGTCAAAAAGAAGCGCAAGATCAACCGGTTCAACGGAATGCCTGAAGAAGAGGTGCTTCTGAAATTGCTGCCTGACCGACTGGCCTACGGCCTGGACATCCTCATTGTAAGTTTTGGCTGTCATCTTCTTCTTCTTCTTCGTTCGCTCAGACAGTTTCCTGTCATGAGCGTAGATGCTTCATGCTGCTGTTATGCACCTTACTAAGAAATAGTTAGGCCCAGCATGGCCGACTTCAGCTGAAGAAATCTTTGTAACAATTTATAGAAAAAAGGCAGGAGAATGGACCAGTAAGATAGAAAGATAGCAGATGACAGTAAGCAAAGGGAAAAGGCACAGTCAAAAGAGAGTGACAGAATTAGAGGAAGTTACAAGCACAGAACTTCCAGAAGGTGGGGGAACTATTTGTACAAAAGATCCCCGGTATTCCCACGGGGGTTGGCTGTCATTTTGGATGTCATTGATTTTGTGATCATTTACAAAATAGTGGGAATGTTAGAGCTTAGACAGGTCTGCCATATTTTTCGGACTGTAAGGCACACCTTATTATAGGGTACACACAGACACACACACACACACGCACCAATCCCCAAGTTTTCCACAAAATTCAGATTTGTTTAAAATTACACTTTATTACTATGTTGTTCATCACATTTTAAGGCGCCTTTTACGTTGTAGTCTGTATAATATGGTACTCATTTTTGTTGTGGTAAATTTTTGTAGTGGTACTAGTTATGTTCTTTGTAGGTCTACTGTGTGTTGTGCAATATGCTACATATGTCGTAAGTAGTTTTTTCTACAACAAGCTAAACAAAGGTAGTCTCTTACTCTTAGCGGGAACTAATTTACTGTAAACAGTTTTAGGTCCAAGAAAAGCATGAGTCCTTCACAACTTGAAAACAAGCAGGTGCAGCTGTTAGTGAAAGCCTCATAATAATAATAATAATAATTTTTTTATTTATAAATAATAAGTCTTGTTTTTATAGTGCTTATTCTCATTAAGGGCTGTAAGCGCTTTACAAAGCATATTTCAAGAGGTAAAGGTGTCCCATAGCCTATCTCGGCCGTAGGGGCAGTGAACTGTTAGAGGTTCACCGTGTCAAGGGCACGGCTTCATAGAAGGCGGAGCCCATCCCTCTCCTTCCGCCGCCTTTTAGCCTTCCCTGAACGAATCAGGTACCCATTCCTTGCTGGGTGGACAGAGAGGGTTTTCAGGCCAGAAAAATCCGAATCCAAGCTGGACTCGAACCAGCGACCTTCCGCACCACAGTCAAGCACTCTAACCACTCGACCACGGGCCCGTCTACAAAAACATATTTACATTGATTAAAAAGAAAACATTAAACAATAAATATTAAACAAGAAAACCAATAACCAAAGAGCCATGGCGAAGTAACCTTGCACACCCACACCCACTACACACCACCACATCGTGAAAGCCTCAGATTGTGAAATACTCTTTGTGCTTTAAACTAAAGTTCTAGAAGTGTAAGGGTTTGGTGATCAAATACGAATTGTTTGGATGGAAAAGGAATTCCCCTGAAATCGGATTTGTGTCGTCTGAATGCAGCGGGGAGACCAGTGAAAACTGAAAACCGGACACATACGTACCTCACCCATTATGGCCTGGGAACGCAGAAGAAGAACAAGATGGAAAAGGAAACACTGTTGCCATTCAATGAAAACAATGATTTGTGTGTGTGTGTGTGTTGTGTTGTGCTATAACAGGTGGGCATCAACCCAGGGCTGTTTGCTGCCTACGTTGGACACCACTACGCCGGGCCTGGAAACCACTTTTGTGAGTGAAGCTGTACAAAGGGTGCTCTTTATGATGGTTTCTAAATACCTTAATAAGCGCTTTAAGACGAGCAAGTCAATGCAGTTTGCTCAGCTAGGCTGGACTTTATAGACAACTAGCTGTGCAACCCTTGGCAGATGAGACATAGCTTTAATGATTCAGCGCTTCGCGCTTGGTTCGACCCCCTTGCGCTTAGCACTTCGCCCCCTTGGCGGAGGTTTCCGAAAAGTAAGGACAGCATGACCTTCGGAGGGTGCCAAGGATGCTTGATACCAAATTTGGTGTTAATGACTCAGCGCTTCGCGCTTCGATTCCTCGCGCTTCGCGCTCGGTTCGACCCCCTGGCGCTTGATTGCATGACCTTCGGAGGGTGCCAAGGATGCTTGATGCCAAATTTGGTGTCGATCGGTTGAGAACTGTGGCCGTGCATAAGGGACACACAGACAGACACACAGACAGATTTCGAAAATATATATAAGATGATTTCTCAAAACGACTGACACTCACCCTTGCAACTTTAAATGCTCATAACTCTGCAATGAAAAAAAGACACACTAATGGTTCTTATATCATTAGCACTAACTCGTAACTATTTTGAAAAAAAGAAACATAGGTACTCATTTCTTGATACAGTGGAACCTCCCTTTTAAGACCTTGAAAAATCATCCAAAATAAGATCTTAAGTGGGAGGGAGCTGTGTAAGTGAGATAATTTCAATATTTACAAAGAAGGGCAATGTCTCAGAGAAGTAGGTGGGAGGGAGTCTTATAAGGAGGGGGGGGGGTCTTATAAGGGAGGTTCCACTCAAAGTTTTAATCTAAAGATGAATTTGAATAACAGCACGAGTGGCATGTCCTTGCAAACTTCGTGATCATGTCGCAGTAAACGAAAATGGTTTGAAGTTTCCATCTGTACCATTTTCTCAGAATGGTCAGTTTGACACTTAATGTCCCTCAATGTTGTACACTTGCAGGGAAGTGCCTGTATCTGACAGGGTTAGTGCCGGAGACCATGAACCATTTACGACCACAGAGTTAACATACTCATGTTGTGATGTAGATCTAACCTAACAGAAAAACACTGTCAATGATGTATACTTGCAGGGAAAAGCCTGTATCTGACAGGGTTAGTACCGGAGACCATGAACTGTTTGCGACCACAGAGTTAACATACTATCTCATTATATGTTGTGCTGTAGATCTAACAGCAAAACTCTGTCAATGATGTGTACTTGCAGGGAAGTGCCTGTACCTATCAGGACTGGTGCCAGAGCCCATGAACTGCTATGATAACATCAACTACATCAGTTTGAAACCAGCTTATTTATTACACTGTCAATGTATACTTGCAGGGAAATGCCTGCACCTATCAGGACTGGTGCCAGAGCCCATGAACTGCTATGATGACATCAAACTACATCAGTTTGGAACCAGCTTATTTATCTCACTGTCAATGATGTGTACTTGCAGGGAAGTGCCTGTACCTATCAGGACTGGTGCCAGAGCCCATGAATTGTTGCGATGACATCAAACTGCAGCAGTTTGGAACCAGCTTATTTATTTCACTGTCAATGATGTGTACTTGCAGGGAAATGCCTGTACCTATCAGGACTGGTGCCAGAGCCCATGAACTGCTATGATGACATCAAACTGCAGCAGTTTGGCATCGGCTTCACCAACATCTGTGCCAGGACTACCAGGGGCAGCGCCGACCTCAAGAGGTAGTGGGACATTTACATAACGCTGCTGGAACACTGGGCTCTAGTGACCTCTTTTCTGTTGAAAACATTTAAACACTTTTGAGACTCAATGAAATAGATTGGTGGATTAATATGCTCATGTGCTTATTCATATTTATGCTTTTCTGTTGAAAATATTTAAACACTTTTGAGACCCGATTAATTCTGTTGAAAATATTTGAACACTGTTGAGACCTGATGAAATAGATTGGATTAAGACCCTCATGTGCTTATTCATATTTATACTTTTCTGTTGAAAATATTTGAACACTTTTGAGACCCAATGAAATAGATTGGTGGATTAAGACACATGTGCTTATTCATATTTATACTTTTCTTCTTCTTCTTCGATCTCTCAGAAGTGTCATATGAGAGGCAGATGTGGCATGCTGCCATTATGCGCCTAACTAAGAAATTAAGAAACGCCCAGCATGTCCATCTTCGGATAGAAAAAAAAATCTTTGTAATGAGTTTCAAGAACAAAAGCAGGAGAATGGATCAGTAAGACAGAAATATGGTAAATGACAGTAAGCAAAGGGACAAGGCAGAGTCAAAGAGAGTGGCAGTTTAGAGGAAGTTACAGGCACAGAATTTCCAGAAGGTGGGGAAACCATTTGTACGAAAGATGCGCGTGCACACACACACCACCCCCGGTATCCCTACCAGCCATCAGAAGTGTCAGAGAATTGACAAATTTCAGAGGAATAAGAATTTTTGGCAGAAGATTTGTTTGTGATCTTTGCTCAATGCTGTCACATAATGGCATTATAAAATGATTTCTTCCTGAATTGTGCCTTTTTGGTCATGTTGGGAACCCATTTCAGTGTTGCCACACGAACCCATTTCAGTGTTGCCACACGAACCCATTTCAGTGTTGCCACACGAACCCATTTCAGTGTTGCCACACGAACCCATTTCAGTGTTGCCCCAAGAACCCATTTCAGTGTTGCCCCAAGAACCCATTTCAGTGTTGCCCCAAGAACCCATTTCAGTGTTGCCACATGAACCCATTTCAGTGTTGCGAACCCATTTCAGTGTTGCACCATGAACCCATTTCAGTGTTGCCACACAAACCCATTTCAGTGTTGCCCCAAGAACCCATTTCAGGGTTGCCCCAAGAACCCATTTCAGTGTTGCCGCACAAACCCATTTCAGTGTTGCCCCAAGAACCCATTTCAGTGTTGCACCATGAACCCATTTCAGTGTTGCACCATGAACCCATTTCAGTGTTGCCACACAAACCCATTTGAGTGTTGCCACACGAACCCACTTCAGTGTTGTCCCATGAACCCATTTCATTGTTGCCCCATGAACCCATTTTAGTGTTGCCCCATGAACCCATTTCAGTGTTGCCACACAAACCCACTTCAGTGTTGCCCCAGGAACCCATTTCATGCAAATAGTTCCCCCACCTTCTGAAAGTTTTGTGCTTGTAACTTCCTCTAATCCATCACTCTCTTTGACTCTGCCTTTTCCCTTTGCTTACTGTCATCTGCTATCTTTCTATCTTATGGTCCATTCTCCTGCCTTTTTTCTATAAATTCTTACATAGATTTCTTCAGCCGAAGTCGGACATGCTGGGCCTAACTATTTCTTAGTTAGGCGCATAACGGCAGCATAAAACATCTAGGCTCATATGACAGGAAACAGTCTGAGCGAACGAATAATTAGCCATTCATATTTTTCTCAGATCCGCACTCTGTTAGCTTAAAACAAGCAACTAACTACTAACTTCTGTTGACTGATATAACAGTGGTACAGTGGAACCTCCCTTATAAGACCTTGAAAAATCATCCAAAATAAGGTCTTAAGTGGGAGGGGGTTGTAATAGGGAGGTAATTTTAATACTGGCAAAGAAGGGCAATGTCTCAGAAAAGTAGGTCTTACTTGGGAGCGAGTCTTATAAGGGAGGCAGACCTGTTTACTCTACTCTTTTGGAGTAGTATTCTACTCAATTTGGACCTCTACTACTCTTCAAAATTGAAAATAATGCTCTAATTTCTCATTTTCAGTGAACATTGTTTGATGGTTTAATGAATAAAACTACATACTTTGCATCAAAACTACTCATTTCAGCCATCCAGACTACTCAAGACTTGTAAACAGGTCTGGGGAGGGTCTTATAAGGGAGGTTCCAGTGTATAAATATTTTGCTGAAGTCAGAGATGACTCATTTATTTCTGACCTCCCTTATAAGACCTCCCATTATAAGACTCCCTCCTCCCATATAAGACCTACTTCTTTGAGACACTGTCCTTGTTTGGAAGTATTAAAATTACCTCCCTTATAAGACCTCATTTTGGATGCTTTTTTAAGGTCTTATAAGGGAGGTTCCACTGTACATGTATGTGGTGCCTTGTTCAACGGGATAACGTTGCCCTCTTTGGTATTCCCTTACAGAAAAGAGATTGAAGAAGGGGCGGAGATCCTGAAGGAAAAGTTCAGAGAATACAAGCCCAAGATAGCCGTCTTCAATGGAAAAGGTAGAGCGCTCAATTGTATTTGTGTGTTTGTTGATGGTGACGTACCCCTTCACAAAATTGGAAGCAATTCTGTCGACTGGCTCGTGAGTTACAGGGCAAACATTTTTTTACAGAAAAATGAGTCTTCCTTGGTGGAGATTTGCACTAGAGGTCCAATTTTTTTATGGGACCATCTGTGCACCATGATACACCACCGCACAAAATTTGAAGCAATTCTGCGCACCTGTTCATGAGTTACAGGGCAAACACACACACACACACACACCAAATTAATTTTATTATATAGGTATAGATAACTGTATGTGTGTGTGTGCGCATGCATGTCTGTGTCGTGTGCGTGTCTGCATGTTTGTATGAGTGATAAAGAGAGAGAGAAACAAATTGAAGATCACATGAATATATGTATGTGCATTCAGTGTATGAACAACAAAAAAGATTGCTAGAAGTGAAAATGAGTGTATAGATGTTGTTGCTGTTGTTGTATCTTATATTGCATGGATCATTTTGATTGCAATATCTTTTTTTAAAAAGGGACATGATATACTGAAAGACTGGTTTCCTTTTGTGGAGTAAAAGGCAGAAGGTACTACCGTAATTTTCAGCCTATAAGACGCAACTTTTTTTACTGCACTTTGACCCCTGCGCCTTCTCTGCTGATAGCGTCTTATCTATACCCCAAATGGAGGGGGAGGAAAGGCTACAGAATGGTGTGCATCTAAAATGAATAACTTACGTACAATATCACAAGACATGTCATTTCTGAGGATTTCAAATCAATTTGTGATAGTATCTTCTGGCTTTAACCCTTTGACTTTTGTTTTCTGTGTGTGTGTGTGTGTGTGACAGGCATCTATGAAGTGTTCTCAGGGAACAAGAAATTTGTCTTTGGAAAGCAGGCGGGCTTCATAGAGGGAACAAGCACGGTGAGTAGGAGAGTGCATGCATGATCAGGGATGAAACCGTCATTTTGTTACTTTGAAAGAGACAGACATAGAAAGTGTGTGTGTGTGCGCGCACGCATGAGTGCAGACCTCCACTTGACACGGTTTCGCCGGAGCAGCTCCGCTATTTTGAGCTTTGCTCCAAGCTGCAATCGCAACCTCCCCAGCTCCCCAATTTTGAGCTTTGCTCCGAGCTCCAATTGCAACCTCCCCTGGCTCCACTATTTTGAGCTTTGCTCCGAGCTCCAATCGCGACCTCCCCAAATTTTGAGCTTAGCTCCAATCGCAACCTCCCCAGCTCCGCTATTTGGAGCTTTGCTCCGAGCTCCAATCGCAACCTCCCCAGCTCCGCTATTTGGAGCTTTGCTCCGAGCTCCAATTGCGACCTCCCCTGGCTCCACTATTTTGAGCTTTGCTCTGAGCTCCAATCGCGACCACCCCAGCTCCGCTATTTTGAGCTTGGCTCCAATCACGACTTCCCCAGCTCTAATATTTTGAGCTTTGCTCCGAGCTCCAATCATGACCTCCCCAGCTCCACTATTTTGAGCTTTGCTCCTAGCTCCAATCGCGACCTCCCCAGCTCCACTATTTGATCTTTGCTCAAAGCTCCAAATCGCGACCTCCCCAGCTCCGCTATTTTGAGCTTTGCTCCGAGCTCCAATCGTGACCTCCCAGCTCCGCTGTTTTGAGCTTTGCTCCGAGCTCCAATCGCGACCTCCCCAAATTTTATTTGCTCTGAGCTCCAATCGCGACCTCCCCAGCTCCACAATTTTGAGCTTTGCTCCGAGCTCCAATCGTGACCTCCCAAAATTTTGAGCTTTGCTCCGAGCTCCAATCGCGACCTCCCCAGCTCCCCTATTTTGAGCTTTGCTCCGAGCTCCAATTGCGACCTCCCCTGGCTCCACTATTTTGAGCTTTGCTCTGAGCTCCAATCGCGACCACCCCAGCTCCGCTATTTTGAGCTTGGCTCCAATCACGACTTCCCCAGCTCTAATATTTTGAGCTTTGCTCCGAGCTCCAATCATGACCCCCCCAGCTCCACTATTTTGAGCTTTGCTCCTAGCTCCAATCGCGACCTCCCCAGCTCCACTATTTGAGCTTTGCTCCAAGCTCCAAATCGCGACCTCCCCAGCTCCGCTATTTTGAGCTTTGCTCTGAGCTCCAATCGCGACCTCCCAGCTCCGCTGTTTTGAGCTTTGCTCCGAGCTCCAATCGCGACCTCCCCAAATTTTATTTGCTCCGAGCTCCAATCGCGACCTCCCCAGCTCCGCTATTTTGAGCTTTGCTCTGAGCTCCAATCACGATTTCCACAGCTCTAATATTTTGAGCTTTGCTCCAAGCTCCAATCGCGACCTCCCCAGCTCTAATATTTTGAAAGCCGACTAGCAAACATTTTCTATCCCTGTTTTATGATGAAAATACAGCTAGCGCGCATTCACAGTTAGGCCTAGGCAGACGGCTTTCCACTGTGCAGAGCTATACGCTAGGACTATCGCGGGCTGAATGACAAAAAAATGATTGCCGATTTTTTTATTGGTCAATATTCATTCCTTCAAAATGGTGTCTCAAATGTGCTTGAGAGTGAATTTTAGCAAAGTAAATGTATGAAATGCTTCAGCCCCCCCGCTCCTCTTTTAGCCTCAGAATGTGGCAGGTCTCTGAGCGTGATGCTTGTGCAGGAGGGAATGTGTTGGGTCGATCGCTCAGTCTCTGTCATATGAGTGCAGATGCGCTGTGCTGCCATTATGCGCCATTTTTATTTGTATATATACAGACAAACCTCTATTTTAAGACTTCCAAAATGTCCGGAAAAATCAGTCGTAAATTGGAGGGGTCGTATGACGGAGGTTTTCACTGGCAGCCGTAGAAAGAAAAAGTTCAGCACAGTTCATACTCTCTTCTTCATGCACACATACAATGGCGTATTAAAACTGGATTTGGGTCTTTCCAACTCCATAGGATTGTGCAATCGATGTATTACAGTTTCACTTCGCCGACTTCTGTTAATCACCTCCACTCTCGTCCAAAGCCAGTGGTTTTCTTTTTCAAAGTCAGTGGTTTTCGTGCTTTTCCTATGCTTTCCGCCATCTTTAGGCTTTTCTACAACAAGGGAAGCGACTCCGCTTTCAGGCCCTTGACCATGGTTGTTTCCCTTTGCTCGAAGTCTATGCAGACGACAACGGTCGTAAAAACCAACAAAATGGCGGTCGTAAGTCGCGTTTTAGAGGAAGTTGTTTAAGAGAGGTCGTTTACATAGTAAAATGCATCCGTGCCAACAAATCCGGTCTCAAATAAGAGGTGGTCGCTTAACAGAGGGTCGTAAAATAGGGGTTTGTCTGTAGTGAAAATCACTGAAGTCAAAATTGGTGGGACTGAAATTTTATTTTGAGATAGCCAATATTTTGAGTTAAAGACTTGTTAACATAAAGATGATTAATCTGGGACCCAAAACTTATTGTGAGTTACCCTGTGTTTTTGAGTTATCAGGATTCCACTGTATATATGTGTGGGCTTGAATATGTGTGTGTGCATGCACATGTAAGTTTCTTTGTACGTGTGTTTTGGTACTTTTGATGTTAAGATATTAAACACATGATTTAGACACACTAACCCCATGTGTATTACCATCACAAGAGCAGCGTTGTGCCAACCATGGAAGTCTGTGTTGTGTTGCAAGGGCTGGCGTCTGACTGCTCTCGTGTTGGTAAGGCATGGGGCTAGCCATATTTTAACTGTCGTGAAAACATCCTTTTTTGTAGGGGACACTGAACCCAGGGTGAAAAAGTGATAGGACAAACTGTCCTGAGACAAGAGAAATCAATAGGACAGTGTCCTGGCTCTTGCAGAAATCAATAGGACAAAGCGTGCCAGTGTTAAGAATTTAATAAGACATTTGTCCTGACAGGGGAGAACACAATAGGACATTTTCCATTTTAATAGGTCAATGGCCTATGACCTGGGCCTCACTGTGACCAGTGAAAAACTTTATTTAACAAGGATAAAGATTTTAGACGATTTTAGGGAGGTAGGGCTAGCCATATTATAAATGATACGAAAACATTTTAATTTTCCTTTCCCAGATGTGCTACGTGATGCCCTCCTCCAGTGCGCGGTGCTCCCAGCTGCCCCGCGCCATCGACAAAGTGCCCTTCTACGAGGCCTTGAGGCGGCTGCGGGACTACGCAGTGGGCCGCATCCCTCATCTGGACGAATCGGAGGTCACCTTCCCCACGCTGGAGCTGAAAACGGCCGTGAAGAAAGAGGAGCCCAGAGAGACGGGAGAAACGGATGACAACGCCGGGAACCAGAACTGCGACAAAAAGGGGGCTGCAGCCTCTACTCCGGTGAAAAAGGCAGCAGCAGCGAAGCGCGCTAACAAGGGAAAAGGCAAGAAGCAAGAAGAGGAGGAGGGCCGGGAACGAACGGACAAACTTGTTAAAAGTGAAGTCAACACGGATGAAATAAATCAGGCCACGACAACACAAGCAGATCCCCCGAATCAAGCTGATGGCGTCAATCAAAGTCAGGCGTTCTCACATGTAGGGAATCACGCACAGCCTAAGTTGTTATCCACGACTTCGCACAGTTTACCAAACTTCCTCACCCCTCCCCTTCATCAAATGTCGGGCATGATCCTGCCTGCGCCGCCTGGTTCCAACAGAATTCCCGGGATTCCTATCAATCCTTTCCCCCCCGCCATCAACTTCGCCTCTCTACGATCATCCTATTCCTCCTCCTCCTCCTCCAACCCCCAAGGTCTCTCCACTCAGGCCTCTCAGGATTTCATGTCCGGGTTCTACTCTCAGCCGTTCGGGATGGTCGGGCAACCTACGGCGGTGGCTTTTCAATCCCTCGACAGAGGCTCAGGCTCAATGTCGGGGGAACATTCGTCGCAGAGAGAGCCGGTGCAGATCAAATCAGAGCCTGTGGATATGTCTTGTCAGCAATGATTGTTAAGGTAGTGTGATTGTGTGATGTCAATGTCAGGTCCGAATGTGTGTCAGTGAAAACTGTGCTTGCATTGATGTGTGTTTGTGTATGTGAGCAACAACATTTTTAATGTGTTCTGCAGCATTGAGATACTACCGTCAAATTGGCGATTCCTCCTTGGCGGAGGTTCTGGAAGTCAAGTTATTTTTTGTGCAAAAAGAGAAGGCATGTGTCTTCTCTTTTTTAATGGCTGCCTGAGTTTAGACTAAAAAATTTGCACGAAATTTTCACAATACAAGCGTTTTTATTTTTATTTTTATTTTATTATTTTTAAATTTTATACACTTTACCTAAAGGAGTTTTGCTCACATCAAATGAAATAGCTCCAATTTTTTTGGTACTGCACTACAAAAAAAGGAAAAGATTCAACTACCTTCCACCCACCCCATCCAAAATGGCTTCTATCTCCGCCAAGGAGGAATCGCCGTTTTGTCGGTTTTATTTCTAGGAAACCAGAGCAAAGTTTGAGTGTTCCGATACTTGAAAAGGCTGTCTTTCTGGTGATCTCGACGTGTTTCTTGCAAAAATTCATCCGTCAGGGTCCACCTTTAAGCATCAAATTACGTGACTTTTTTTCTTGCCAAATAGTCATTAAAAAAAATCTGAGCTCACTCAATGAATTAAAGCTTAGATAATCATGGCAGATGGAATGTTTCATTCCTCAAAGAAAAGGAAATATTGTGTAAAAGTTCTGTCAATGTTTGTATCTTGTGGAACGAATGTGTATTGTCAATATTTTGATTCTATTTATAATGTTTTATGTGTGTGTGTGTGTTTCCATTGTGTGATTTTAATCATGTGATCTTCTATTGACAATTCATTCTTTTGGTGGTTTGACACAGCAATTATGATGCAATAATAATATGCAGGCATGAAAACTAATGTTAAAAAATAGAGATTTGCAGCAATTGCCAGCCGAGATATCCTTCCACTTGGATTTTCCCTACCATCGGAAGTTTTGTTGGGGGGGGGGCAGCGTACACTCACGCTAAAACTAAACCTTCCTGTACAGATTCAACATCTGCCAAAATTTCTGTTCGGGGGGGGGCAGGTACCGTATTTTTCGGAATATAATGCATACCTAATTATAAGGCGCACACACACAAATTTTACACAAAATTCAGATTTTGTTCTTAGATTTTCTTACTATTTTATTAGTCACATTATAAGGCGCAGGGGTCTCAGTCTGAGAAAAAAACTATCGCCGTATAGTCCGTAAAGTACGGTACTCGTTTCACGGGCTTGCCTTCAAACATTCAAAAACACCATTCGCGGGGCGCTATGTCGGCCATTTTTACTCAGGACCGCAAGCGTACAATCGACCGATTACGGACCACACCATTTGAGAATAACATCGCAATCGTATTTTCAGCAGAGATAACAAATTTCGGCACAGATTCCTTCAATTACGACATATGTTCTGCGGAGACAGCCGAGCTGTTTTCATGCCTGAATATAATAATTTTTAACTATTTCACATGCCCAGAAAACGGTAATGATTGCTATCTTCTCGGTGTGCATGTTATGATTTGCATGTATCTGTGAACGAGTATGTGAATTTCTTGTAGTTTTTTTCCCATAAGCAATCATGTTGGCGTCTGGGTAAAAGATCTGAAAGAGTTTTTGGATATTTTTTGCTAAGCATTAATTGCATGAAGGGGACATGTGCATAATCAAATTATTTATAACCCAAAATCTTTTGTATGAAGTATTCTTTTCAGCCATTTACTGTTTGGTTTATTTATTTACTGTATTTTACGGACTACAAGGCGCACCTGATTATAAGGCGCACCTCCCACATTCTACACAAAATTCAGATTTTGTTATAGTTTCTTACTGTATTATCAGTCACATTATACATGTGTAGCGTCTCAATCTAGGGAAAAAGTATCGCCTTATAGTCCATAAAATATAGTATTTATTTATTCATTTATTTATTTATTTTGTACGTAGCGATTGGTTGTAGTGTGCATGACTGATTTGTTGAATCGGGCAGCATTTTGTTCTTGATTTGGAGGGCTATTTTCATCTGACAATTTTTTAAATTGTACATGATATTAAAAATGATTATACCTGTTGTGCTAAATAGACAAAAATAAATTTGTATAACTGAAATTTGAATATGCTTGGCTTTCCTTAGTTCTTACATGAAAATTAGACCGATTTTTTTTTCTTCTTGGCACCCACAATTTAAATCATGAATTCATAATTAATAGCGTAAGATTTTTTTTTTTTTAAGCTTCAGCTTGGAAAACTATTGACCAGTCTTTCAGACACTCAAAAGTCTCTAGCAACATTCAAGCTCAAATATAATGTAAAAACTCGTCTCTTTTCTAATTAACTGTCCTTCTTCTTCTTCGATCGCTCAGACCATTTCCTGTCAATTATGAGCGTAGATGCGTCATGCTGCCGTTACGCGCCTAACTAAGAAATAGTTAGGCCCAGCAAGTCCGACTTCGGCTGGAAAAAATGTTTTTGAAAGTGTTTCATGAAAAAAGGCAGGAGAATGGACCGGTAAGGCAGAAAGATAGTAGATGACAGTAAGCAAAGGGAAAAGGCAGAGTCAAAGACAGTGACAGATTAGAGGAAGTTACAAGCACATAACTTCCAGAAGGTGGGGGAACTATTTATACAAAAGACCCCCCGGTATCCCCACGGGGGGAACTGTCATTCTTGTGTGCTGAATGAAAGGTGCATGCTAGTTTTAGACGATTACGTTTGTGGTCACGTCTGTTGTTTCGAACAGCGCTTCACACACACGCACAAAAATGAGTATTTGCACCCACATGCAAACCACACATTATAATAAAAGGGATAATTCATTCATCTTTTATTGCAGAAACACAACCGATGCTGCATCAAACCCTCCATACATAACAATAAACATAATAAGACTCCTATATACTTGGATGTAGCAAACACAAAGCTGTAAGTGGAAAGGATGCTATGTAAACTCACATTACTCCAGTAAAAAATAATGCAAATCATTGCTGAACAATCAATTGCCTCACTTCACATTAAATCTTTCAAATGATTTTTTTTGTTATATATAAAAACAATCTTTGACATGAACACTCAATGCAAATTATAAAACTTGTAACAATAAGAACATGTTTGCTACTACAAGCATAGCATTGTGCATTAAAAGAAAAAAACACCCACCCACACACAACACAAACAAGTGCAACGCTGAGCGGCTGCAAAGTCCCCTTGCAGCATCGCCGAGCTACTCCGAAATCGGAATGTGTCGGCTGTACACCTACATAAAAAACGCATCAAAACAGCACGTAACTGAATAGTTTTTTATAGCCTTGGGGTTCGGACCCGTGATTTGAGCGTGCGCGATCATGCGCACACACGCGCACAGAAAAATTCATGACAACTGTGTTATAGACCATTCATCAAGAAATGTTGTGAAAAAAACTGCATTAAAATACATGCAAAACTTCGCGAGATATTAGCGATTATGTGTTTCGGGGTTTGAACCCCATAACTGGCGCGACCTTGACCTTAATGTAAAACTAAATACATCAGTGGATAGCTTGCATCTTGGCAAACTAGTATACCAAATTTGATGATGATAGACTGAATAGTTTTTGAGAAAAACGGACGGACGGACGGAGGCACGGACAGACCAGACAAAAAGAAGAGCTCCCCGAACCTTCGGCTCGGGGACTAAAATTTGCATGCATGTACATAAACACGTTCTGTGATATGCTTTCAATGCTTTCCACTCGTTTTACAAATTTTAATGCAAATATATTACATATCCATGAGATCCATATCAGCAAAACATTCCTATTAATGAATGTAAACACTTGTCCATATAACAGAGACCAAACAGATTTATATGTATATATGAAAAAATCTCAGTTTACTGCTGGCATCTAATTTACTTGAGTGCTGGTTTGTTTTTTGGGAGCCTTTTGCCAATATACAGGAAGAGACATTCCATTTGTGGAACAATCTTCTTGTTGAGGGGAGAGTAGTTCCACCTTGGTAGGCCAAGACCCCATCCAGTGCCAAGCTGATGAGACTCCCTAGAGTCGAAACAGCTGTCCTCGGCTTGGGTTCTGCCATTGCCTCCCTAATAAGGAGAGACTAAGCTAGCACTCTTTATGTTTTTTAGAACATAGATCAAAATACCAAGTTAATATAACTGGTTTTGGTTTTAATGTTCGTTTCAAAAACATAGGGACAAAAAAGTTTAGTTTTTTTTAATTCTTGTAAGTTCAGAAACAATTTTTGACTTCATAAACAGCAGTCAGCAATGTTGATTTAACAAACTGTTGATTTTTGCAGAAATCACTGTTAGGCCGTGTACAGATATATTATGCGGAAGTTACGCACGGAAACACATAAAAGAAAGAAGGAAAAATAATAAGCACACGATTCCGTGCAGAAACGCGTCCGCTTATTTTTTCCTTCTTTATTTTACTTACTAGGTTTCCGTGCGGCAGTTCTGTGTATGTGTGTATGTGCGCTTATGGCACGTTTATTCTCTTTCCAGTTTGGCATAAAGATTCCTGTATGTAACACACACACGCAGTGATGCACACACACACACAAACCCAAATCCAGAAGCTTTACCAATAGTGTAAATCCAGGCATCAGAAATGTCAGACGACTTGCACATTTCTGAGGATTAACCCTTTCACCGCCAGCCATATTTCAGCCAAAAAAATCTGTTAAATTTACCTGGGTAGAGAACAAAATCCATCTGCAGTATTGGGGATTCTTCTGTGACATATATAAAATAAGGTCTATCCTGTTAGTCAGTTGTTAGTCTGTTATAGTCCCGTCAACAGCTATGGTTATCTCAGGACTGTCACCACATAAAAATCTACCACGTATAGCAATCCTGACCTCCCAAAACTAAGACAATAGGGTCTTTGGATAATAGACCCCAATTTGATGCCCTTTAGTGACATGGGTGTTAAATCACTGTGGTGATAAACTGTGGCGGTGAAAGGGTTAAGAATCTCTCACAGAGGATTGGCTTTTACTCTGAGGTTTTGCTTTTTTTTTAATAGTAAGTGTTATCTTTTCTGTTAAACAGAATTTTTAAGTGATTTCTGTTCGGTCAAGTTGGGAACCGCCTTGACTATGTCAGACAAAATGACATAGGCTAAAACACCAAGGCTACATCAAAATGTTATGCTCTGCATAGTTATGCGGTGGTTGTCTTCAGCCATGACAAGCTCCTAGCATAATATCAGCAGTCTCCAAAATCCACGAAGACAGAGTGTGGCTGCCCACGTGGTGGAGTAATCAAAAACGGCCACACATGTAATGTTCTCATCCATAGCTGATGCACTTGTACCATAGTGTTCAAGTGCTCCGGATGTTGGGATGATCCCTGGAGTCTTTTAGCCAGGGTAGGTCAACAACAATAGTCAGGGGCCTTGGTGGCCCTTGTACCACGGTTTTCAGAGGATTGGACTTCAGGCTGTTCTGATGCCTTAACCCTTTCACCGCCAGCCATTTTTCAGCCAAAACATACCATTAAACTTGTCAGGGAAGAGAAGAAAAAACCCTGCAATATTGTGAATTCCTCTGTGATATATTACTTATGTATAACATTAGGCCTGTCCTTGTCTCCCAAGACAATAGGGTCTTCTGATAACAGGCCCTGATCTGATGCCTTTTAGTGACATGGGAGTTAAACCGTTGAGGTGCATAAATGCGACATTGGCGGTGAAAGGGTTAAATCAGACACCTGAACTGGGGCAATGGATGGATGCCTCGTGCCTCCATACGGGGGAGCTGGACGACCCCGCCCCCTCCACGAGTCTCTCCCTGTGGGGATACCGGGTCTGTCATAAAAATAGTTCCCCCACCTTCTGGAAGTTCTGTGCTTGCAACTTCCTCTAATCTGCCACTCTCTTTGAGTTCGACTTTGCCTTTTCTTTTTGTTTTCTATCATCTACTATCTTTCTGACTTATTGGCCCATTCTCCTGCCGTTTTTGAAAAATCTTCCAAATATTTTTTCTCCTTTGAGCTCCTCCCAAATCGGAATGTGTCGGCTGTACGCAGCGGGGAGACCCTTTTGGCCTGGGAACGCAGAAGAAGAAGAAGACACCTGAACATGTTCAGTGAATGTAATGTTATTTTATTGACCTTACTCAAAAACAGTAATGAGTGCCTAGTGACCTAAACCAACCATTTGGTGTCAGCATCTTCACAACATTATCTCCCATGTATCTCCAAGCCAGCAGAATCAGCACAACATTGATAAACAGCCAGGTCAGCAGCACATACAGTATTTTCAACTGCACGTCTGATTCCTCGATGAAGCTCTGAAATATATTGTACAAAAGTTCAAACACTAGTGCAAAGCCGCGTACTTCATTCTTGGACCAGTCTTTTCTTCTCTTTTCTCACGACATGTTCACAGTTAATGTAACATGCTGTAACTGTTTGATCAAATATTATCTCCATTATGGGTAGAACTACTGGCATCCTTTATGGATCCACCACTATTAACAGTGGCATTTTAAGCTATAAAGCGTTTTCAAGCCACATTTGTACAGTGCATGGAGGGTTGGTAGTGTTTTGTGGTATAATTTGTTCAACATGCTGTAACTGTGTAAGCATACACTTGATCATAGCAGTAACTGGTGTGCAAAAATCACTCAAATAAACAAAACAGAAAAACAAAGACAACCCATGCACATAATTATAAATATCCTAAAGATTCCTATATTACATCATTGTATAAGTCTGCGGGATACTTTGCACCAAATATTCATGATGCTATGAAAGCCATCTTTGGAGATTTTCTTTGCATGCACGCACACATACATCAATTAACCCTGACCATATCGACAAATGCAACGTAGATCTATACATTTATACAAGAATATACTTATTTAAAACAAAAAATGGAATGCATCGCATACAATGACAACTGTTTGCTTTGTACAGTTGATGCACATTTTTTTTCAATTTAAATTTTACAATATCAGAATATGCACAGTTCAATTGTAATTGATAATTATTATCTGCAGCTCAGCCAATTACAACAATGAGAGATAATTCTGTAATAACCCTTCCACCCCCACCACTACCCCCCAAACATCCATGTGCCAATGATATATTTATTGATAAAGACAAAGAAAACAGTTACAACAACAAGTAAAATCACAAACTGTTAACAATTTTTTATTTCTAGAGTTCTACACCATTGTTTTCATTTATTAAATTGTTGAAAATAAATGCTAAAAATACCCATCACTATCAGTCAGTTCAATAACTACCACTCTCTCCTCCTTCCCCCTATACATAAACAAAAATCAATGACTACTGAAGTCAATATCATGTCAGTTATTGCCGGTTACGGCAGGTGGACATCATTGGCAGAAGTCAAGATTTTCTGAAACTTTTAAAGACCCCCACGTCACGTGACACATTCCCTCTTACGCTAGGAAGATTTGTTAAGATTTCTTACCAGCTATAAGAGGGAAACCACGTGAAAACCGTGATTTTGACACGTGGCGTGGTGGGTCTTTAAACAATCTAATTGTTTTGATATGTTTCAAACATATGATTAAGACACGTTCAATTTTTATTCATACCAAAGCAAAAGCCAAAATACTTACATGAATGCACAAAAGTGCACACACACACACACACGCAGCAGCAGCTTTTAGTCTTAGACTTTCGGTTAAAAATAAACCACATCAAAACACATTAAGATGGATGTCGTAACTGTCATGACGTCGCTATGTTGGTGATGTTGGGAGTAGGGGGGGGGGGGGGGATGGTTGGGGGGGGGGGTTGAAGGGAGGTGGGTGTTAGTGTGTTGTGTTACGATTATATGCAATGCATTCTCTAATGTATTCATTTTCATAGGGATGTATGGTGAGGATATGTGAACCAGTCTTAGAAATGTTTGTACGAATGGTGAGTGAAAAGCGCATTGAGTTGCTTAGCAAGATTATGCGCTATATAAGCATTATTAATTATTATTATCAATGTATGGTATTGTTACTGTATTTCTGACTCTGAATCTGACACAGCGTTCACGATGAGCTATCCCTGGGACAATTACACAGCCTTATGCAGGAATACTAAAAACAAAAAATCAATAGAACTAACAGTTTGAGGTCTCCCTAGCGTTTTATGACTCGGGTCAGGTCAATCCAGCTACCATAGTGGCCCACGGGGACAAACCCCGACCGGCACAGCCTCCCCCCCTTCACTGCCAAAGAAAAACACAGAGAATACGTTTTTTAATATTAATTTCTCAAAACATTAACTCAAAAATCTTTTGGACGAAAACCCAAATTTGAAAACAAAATTTCAAAGTTTTGACGAATAAACAGCCATTTCTAAAAATAAAAAATTACTTTTTGATTAGTTTTATTTTAAGGAGACGCAAACCACTTTAATAAAAAATATTGAATTCACTGAGAAAAGGGCCGCAAGGCCTATAAATAGCCCTAATCTACCTGCCTACCTTAACTTTTTAAGCCCCTTATAGCCTGATTCCGCCCATGACATCCATTGCTTTCTCCTACCAAGCCGTCTAAAACCGCCCCCGTACACCCACTTCGTTATGTATTTTGGAGTTAAAATTGCAATATCAAAAATATCACATAACAAAAAAAACATTGCAAGTTAAACATTCTTCATTTATACACAAACCCTGAACATTTGAAATCAATCCATCAAGTAGTTATTTTTTAATATTTTTTTAAACAAAGTACCCCATTTCAGGCCCAGTTTACCAACATTAATTTGGTGGTTACAAGGAGTAGAGTCGTCATTTTAATCGGGGTTACAAGTGTTAATATAATAATAATAAAATGTAATTTCTACTCAAAACTGGGATAATGGTCTGGAGATATATATATATATATCCCTTCTGACTGTTCTAGAACAAAAACTAGCATTCCAGACTTGTGACACCATGACATCATCAATGACATCATACTGTCTGTAGTAGGCACAGGGTGGGCAGGGAAGGGGTTAAAATTAAATGACTAAGTTAGTAAGTATCATCTAATAGTCATCTCTTCTCAGCAGTAACAAATGCTTCAGCTTGGGCCTGTCGCATGAAAATAGGTAGCTCGTAAAAATAAAAAGCTCGCTACCTATGACAGTGTATATTTGCGACATTGAGCATGAACCACAAATTTCACTTTTTTCTAGGGATAGGGTTAGAGTTAGTTAAATGGTTAAAGTACAGAAAAAGTGAAATTTGTGGTTGTCGCAAATACAGACTCTCATAGTAGCGAGCTTTTTATTTTTATGAGCTACCTTTTTTCATGCGACAGGGCCTTGTTATTGGCCAAATTTGATCTTAACCCCTTAAAGAAAGGTTGAGAAATTATCGATTTTCTTATGAAATTTAAGAGAACTCACTGAATAGTCTGGAGATATACCTTTCCTGACTTGTCTAAACCCCAAACTAGCAATCCAGGGGTCCTGTTTCACAAGGGCTAACGTTACGTAGCGTGAGCGCAAATCGGCAAAAATTGTACTAAGAAACACCTCTTTCGACGACGTTTAACAAAAACGTTTTGTGGCTACTCCCAAGGTATCTCTTGGTGAACTATCACGTGACTTTCTTGTTGTTGATTGGTCCATTAAAGTATGGTTAAAATAATAAAAAATTTTGACCAATCAGACAAGAGCTTGTAATATTCTTCCACAAACGTTTTCTAAAGTGTTTCTTAGGTTTGGCATAAGCGTTATTCGCGCGGCGACCATTATCTAGAGAAACTCGACCCAGGACTATCACTATGACATCACACAGCCCATAGTAGACACAGGGGTTGGCAGTGAAGGGGTTAACCAAGCGTCTGGCATACATTTTGAGGGTTACACACCGTAGGGTATACAACCATTCTGCGCGGGTGAAAGCCAGAAGGCACCATTTCCATCACAAAACGAACAAAGGCTCATACTACCCAGGGCTCCCAATCGTCCTGCAAAACAAGGGGTCCCAGGGACTCCTTCACTTACAGAATAGAGGGTCCTAGAGGCAGGATAGAGGGTCCCAGTGGCATTGCAAATGCAAAACAGAATTTTTCTAGTGCATCCCTGGGACCCCTTGCACATTCTTTTAGAGGGTCCTTGAGAATTTGAGTGCTTCATAGACCTCCAAATGGGGGTCCCTGGGAGCCCTGCTACCTTCTGGTATATAATGTTATTGTTGTCATACCCTGGCTAAAACACTCCAGGCATCATCCTAACAGCCGAAGCACTTGAACACTATGGTACATGTGCACCCAGTTATGGTCGAGAACATTACATGTGTGACCATTTTTTTTATTAACCCGCCACTTGGGAAGCCACACTCCGTCTTCAGGGGAGTTTGGACACTGATGATGTTATGCTAGGAGCTTGTCATGGCTTTAGGAACAACAATGCCCGCTTAACTCTGCAGAGCATAACAACATTTTGATGTAGCCTTGGTGTTCCAGCCTATGTCAATTGGTCTAACACAGCCTTAAGCCAAGGTGTTAGTATATAATAATTATCATTAATACAACCCTCACTCGATTTTTCCCCCAGCTTATGCCAACAAGCTGCTGATTCGATTTTGATTATATTAGTATAAGAGATGGCATGTGTGTGGCTGCCTTTACTGCTGCAAATTTGATGATTTCAACAACAGTTTCTGACATTGAAACTTCACGTCACAACAACAGTAAACCCTAGAATTCTAACTCACTAAAATAAAAAAGACAAAGAGAAGTGGTGAGAGAGAGAGAGAGAGAGAGAGAGAGAGAGAGAGAGAGAGAGAGAGAGAGAGAGAGAGAGAGAGAGAGAGATGAAAATGAAATGAAATGTTTATTTCCATAGGGCAAAGCCCCCTTTGGAAGGAGAATACTTCTTCTTCTTCAGCGGTCGATGTAGCTGGCAGCGTCAGACTTTCAAATTGGTCACCATGATGAAGTCCACTGTCTTTTCCAGGTCGGTGCGGCTGCCCCAAAGCTGCACCTGCAGCTCCACCACCCCTGGCCAGGTTTGGCGTCGTAGAGCATCATGTGTTGGGCAGTGTTGTAGTATGTGTTCAGGGGTCTGGGATCCTGAACCACATGGACATTCATCGGTATGGGTGATTTTGAGTCGATTGAGGTGGCTCAGCAGTCTGCAGTGGCCAGTCCTCAGCTGGAAGAGGGTTGTTTGCTGGTGTCTGTTGAGCTGGTGGATTGTATCAACACCACTGTCTTCACCCTGCCTTCTCTTCCACTGGGACCGGTAGTGGTTGTGGTTGATTGTTTTTGCTTCTCTGTAGGTCACTGGATGGCTGAACTGCTCCATTCTGCTGCCTGCTTTGGAGAGCGTCAGCCTTCTCGTTTTCAGTGATCCCACAGTGAGATGGTACCCATTGAAGTGTGACGGAGGACTGTTTTGAGAGATCATGGAGGGTTCTCTTGATGCTCTTCAGGTCTTGTTCACTTCTGGTGCTTTGGAGTGCCTGAAGCAGAGATCTGCAGTCAGTGAAGAAGACCACTTTCGGTGGCGGGTTGGCAGACTTTGCAATGATCTTGGTTGCATGTTTCAGAGCTGATGTTTCAGCTCGGTAATTTGAAGAGATTCTTCCTGTTGGGAAAGCCTTGGGAATCAGTGTTCCATCTGTTTTCCTGATGAAGATGCCCGCACCTCCGTTCTTAACTGCTCCTTCTGAGGATTCATCAGTGAAGACATGACTCCACTCACTGGGGTGGTATTGATTCTCAATCATCTCCATTGCCAAAGCATTCTGGAGGTAGGGGGCTTGACAGTCCTCCTTTTCTATACCAGGAACTTCAGTGATGATTGAGATCCCTTCCAGGTTTTCTGGTTCCTCAAAATCAGGTAGCATCTCCATTTCGGCAGAGGAGACAGGTAGCAGGTCTTCATTTCTGTGGTGAAGACTTTTGGAGAGGTGGTTGAAGCTGGTTCGTTTCAGCCTGTTCTTGGTTGGCTTTTGTATCTCAGAGTGCAAAGGGTGGGAAGGCACTCTCAGTAGCTTTTCAATGTGAATGTGTGCACCCTAGAATTCTAACTCACTAAAATAAAAAAGACAAAGAGAAGTGGTGAGAGAGAGAGAGAGATGAAAATGAAATGAAATGTGATGGGGAATACAACAACAATAGTGCCAATTCATTTAGTGACTTTTTGGGATAGGAAGTAAGGCTATGCAAATTAGCATCAAACCATAAGCAATGCACAATATCCACGAGACATGGAATCCATATCATGTTGTTACAGTTCAGTGTGTAAGCTGGATACAACAGCAGCTTTAGGCCTACCAGCGTGTGTCAGTACAATAAGAGAGAGAGAGAGATGGAGAGAGTGGAGGAAGCAGGAAGAGAGAAAGTTTGATATAATTATTATGGCACTTAAGTTAAAATCTATATGCATATTTTGTTCTCAGCTCAAGCTGTGTGAGCACATAATTATCAGTCTTCTGTACATGTGCAAGTCATACAAAGAATGTGCACATATGTCAAAGAAAAAAAAGCGTTCTAAAGAGGGGTGCGGAGGGAGGAGAATAAGAGAGAGACTGAGAGAGAGCGAAAGAGATAGAGATAAAGAGAGACAGTGGGCAGGAGAAGAAGAGAGAGAGACAATTACAAAGAGAGAGAGAAATCCGGAGAAAAAGATCTACATCTTTTCCCCCTCACTTTCTAATCCTGAACACGGTGCGTCTAATCCGCGGCACACACATCACGGCCATCAAGATGAGAAGCAGCGTACAGCACATAGTCAACAGGTACAGCTTACGCGTCGACGGAGGAAGCTCATACAGCGACTGAAACGTCATACCATCGCTCTGGATCGGGGGGCTCCAGTGGAAGGGTGCCTGGGGCAGCGCCTGCAGCTTGACCACATCCTCGTAGGCTTCGTCGCCGGCTTTGCCGAACGACCCGTGCCGGTGCTGGATGAAGAGAATGGAGTCGATGAGCTGGTTGTCGTTGGTGGCGTAGACGTCCCACTTGAGGTGAGTGCTGTTGAGAGCTTCTAGTTTCCCGTACAGCTCTTTCCGGGAGTCCGACATGACAAAGGCGTTCCAGGTCTGCGGAGCAGAGATGGTGTGGGTGAGGTACTCGTACCCCATCGCGCCGTTCACGATGTGTACCGGCGCTTTAGGGTCCCGGTAGCTGCGCTGGAAGACTTTACCCCGGTACACAGGCCAACTGCGTTCGTACTCGTGCCTGTGCCCGGCGATGTACAAATCCACGCCTTGCTCGAAAAACAAATCGTCCAGCTTGTCGCGAATGACAGAACCCTCGTCGTTGCGACAATCGGAGGCACCCTCGTTGTCGACGTCGGAAGGGGAGCAATACATGGGGCGGTGTCCCAGGACGATGACCCACGGGTGCTGCTCCCTTTGGACGTTGGCTGCATGGAGGGTGTCCCTCAGCCAGGTCAGCTGAGCCTCCTGGTGCTGGGGGAGGGAGTAGAACACTTCAGTGTTGATGGTGATGAAGCAGACGGGGCCGATGTTGATAGTGTACCACAGTTGGCTGCTCGACATGGGCCAGGCTGAATTGGGCATGGAGAATCTGTACCTGGACACAGAGAGAGAGAGAGAGAGAAAGGACAGGTTTGATCATTCATCACACAACTGTTTTCACTGTTACTTACAGAACTGCGAGTACAAGAATCTACACATGATACACAACTGCACATGTACACATACACACAATTGCACACACGCACACACAATTGTGAGCACACACGCGCGCGCACGCGCACACACACAATTGTCAGCCTCATAAAATATTTGTTCACAACCTTTCTCTACTTAAAATAACTTCATCCATTCAACTGAACAAATTCTTTTAATTTTTATCCATACAACAAATCAACTCATTCAACCATAAATCTCTTACTTACTACAACCCATTCTTCTTTCCTTTACCTTTCTTTACAATTGAACTAAAAAACATCAAAACGCTACACTCACACAAGCACATGAAGGTGAAATAAACAATACACACGGCGAATAAAACCAAATTTTCGTCTTTAAAAAGACTTTGACGAGGTGACAACACACTAAACTTAACAATGACGGCAGTGAAAATCCTTTACCTTTCTTCTTCACATTCAACCAAATGCTACAATCAATCAATCATTTTGTCCTTTACAAAGATAATTGTTTTGCGGTTACAATACACACATAAACGACACAAATTCTAATGATATGTAAACATTTACATTAAAATCTACATATATAATTGTGTGTTTTGTTGGTTTTTTTTAACAGTACCTGTAATGTGCATAGTCGTGGTGCAGCTCATGATCCCCAGGCAGGGTCATGTAGGGCACCTTGGCAGCGAACGTCTGCATGTAGTTGAGGAATTTATCCCCGTAGGTCCCCTCATCGAAGTGCAGGTTGTAGGCAATGTCCCCAATGTGGAACACCCCTTCGTACAACCCGTTCACAGCTTCCTGTGTGAAAAACTGCAAACCCTTCGACAACAACCCCACATCTCCAATCACCATAAAGGTGTGCACTTTCTTTGGCTCCGTTTTGGGAACCCTGAAAGAATATGCGTTGGAGTTTGCACCGGTGTCGCCAACGATGCGGTAAACGTACATTTCGCCCGGCTTCAAGTCGAAAACAGAAACACGATGTAAATACTTGGCTGCCCGCAGGCTTGATACTTCCAGCACTGCCGTTTCTGCCTTCACTTTCTGCATTTTCTCGGTGGTTTCAGCGATTTCCACGAAGAATTGTCCATCTTTTTTGGTAGCCCACATGATCACCATGTCTTGCGCAGTGTCCCCGAAGGCAATGTGTATCTGCTCAGGTTGCACTAGTCCTATCAGAGCCTTGAAACGCTGCGATTGTAGGCCTAATCCATCGTGAGCCACAGTTTTCTCGAAGCACAGAAGCACAAACAGCCAGGTTTTCCAGGCGTACATGATGAACGGTGTCATTCTTCTGGAAACAGGGAACTGAAAGGAAACCATCCTCGAATCTTCCACTGAAACAGAGAAAGATAATCAGTTATGATCACCACTAATTCTTTAAAGCTTAGGGAACCATCCTCGAATCTTCCACTGAAACAGAGAAAGATAATCAGTTATGATCACCACTAATTCTTTAAAGCTTAGGGAACCATCCTCGAATCTTCCACTGAAACAGAGAAAGATAATCAGTTATGATCACCACTAATTCTTTAAAGCTTAGGGAACCATCCTCGTTTCTTTCATTTCAATGAAACTGGTAAAGATGATAATTAAATATGAATATTAATCCATTATGGTCCAATGGCTGCTTCACTACCCGAAGCAGCCATTGGACCATATGATGACCTCCTTTCAATTGTTAAAACTAGAAAGATGAAAGGGTACGGCACGATCATCCTGGCTCGCCAAAGCCATCCTTCAAGGCACTGTACCAGGTGGGAGGAGAAGAGGAAGACTAAGGAAGTGCTGGGAGGACAACATCAGGGATTGGACGGGCCTGCCTTTTCGCTTTTGCCAGAACTATGAGGCTAGCTGAGGACAACATCAGGGATTGGACGGGTCTGCCTTTTGCCAGAACTATGAGGCTAGCTGAGGACAACATCAGGGATTGGACGGGTCTGCCTTTTGCCAGAACTATGAGACTAGCTGAGGACAGGATAGGATGGAGAAGGGTTGTCAGGTCATCAGTGGTGCCCCTTCAGCCCCAGTTGGCTAATGGGGCTTCTTTTTGCTTAATAAATGCCATCAACAACAACAAAAATGCTTGTAAGTTGTAATATCAAACCCAATATGTGCAAAAAACACTAGTCTCATCTATTGTAACTTATTTAATATTTTCATGCTACTTTAAAAAGGAAGAAGAAAACTCTTTAAAATTAATGTAAGGCTGTGTTTTTGTAAAGTTGTATGTCCGGAAAGTCCACATTTAATATTATGATTTAGTCCCTGCAGGAGAACAGAGAAGATAACCCATAAATGTTCAGAAAGAAGCCTTTATAACCTAGTTCAGTAGTTGCAGTGTTATCCCCCAAAATGGAGAGAACAAATGCAATCAGGAAAATACATCAAATTTAGCCCCCCTCCCCGATTGATTCACACTTGTTTTCTTCAATTACAAGTCAGTCAATAGTGATAGTATACCCTTCATTTCCAGGCATCTACTACTAGTATTAGGCCTACATCTGTACTACCCACAGTTTGCTCTGTGGTGCGAAGACGCGCAGAGTTTAGCATACGACAACAACATTGCACGTAAACAGGCTATACACACGGTAGGTTGTGTAAATTTTAGTTTAACAGAAGCCACCTTTGAGACTGCATCTGCATCTGCATCAAGTACGTTGGCAGACACCCTAGGATCCATCACTCATTCACTCATCATCTCTGTGCTGTCTGGCGCTTGAGGCAATGGCAAGGGATCTCCACCTGAGTCTGTCTGCTGCTACATTGGGGGCTGTTGCCAGAGATAGTCCTTTCTATCTGTGGTGAGTTTAGCGTCCTATTAGGCGTTGCTTCTTAAGGATGATATTCCTGAAGACGGAGTCTTCCCGTTGGATAGTCCTTTGCCCCTCAGCTCTTTTTCACTTGTCCTTCTCCATGTTTCTTTTGGCCACCCTCGGTTTCTTTTCCCTTGTGGTTTTCCAGCACAAAGATCGATGTCTCCTTCAGTGAGGACCTGTCCAGCCGGATCTCGACACTCTTGCGCAATTGAAAGGGTGTTGGAAAATGTTGTTCCACCCGGAGAAGTGTACGACACTGCACATGACACAGCGCAGGAAGACCCTGGTTGGAGATTACACCCTCCATGGACACAAGCTGCAGAGTGTCTCCAGTGCAAAATACCTCGGAGTGACACTGACTATAATGATCTGAAGTGGGACCCTCATGTAAGCAACATCACCAATTAACAAGGCAAATAAATCCTGGGCTTTGTTAGGAGGAATCATTATCAATCATCTGCATTATCAAAAATTCGGGACTTTCCTGGTGTTGCACTGCCTCCGGGCATTGCTACCAGGATCGTTCCCACCATCTTTATATCTACTAATGTCCCATATATGTGTCTGTTCCAGACCGGAGGACGTTAAGCAGAAGTTTCTTCTTAGGAGGAAAATAAAGATCTGCAGTCGCAGAGCAAAAAGGAAGCGGCATACAAAGCCCTTGTTCGACCTGTTCTAGAGCCGGTACGCTAGTCCTGCCAGGGATCCCACCACAAAGACCTGCATCAACTCCATTGAGAAGGTCCAGAGGCGTGCGGCAAGGTCCGGGGTGGACCATGCAGGACTACAAGGCAACCTCCAGTGTCAACAGCCCATGCTGGAAGAACTCTCCTGGCCCGCACTGCAGCAAAGAAAAATGAAGGCCCGGTTATAGGCCCGGTTATAACCACCATGTACAAGCACAGAAACGATCGCGACCTCCTCGAAATCGAAACAAGGCACACCCCAACATCAAGCTGCCAGAAGAAAAGTTGACGCCAGACCAACTCCCAGGCGTATGACATCAAATCATATTGAACTCGATCAGTACCGACAGGCCGGGAACCTTAATCCTCCGCACGATCCCTGAATGGAACCACCTCCCAGAAAGCGTAGCCACTGCACCATCCCTGGCACTCCCCTTTGACTCCAGGCGACGACGAAAATGGTGTTTTACGTCCTCTTGGTCTGAATCAGACACATATGGGACATTTGTAAATACAAATATGGTAGAAACAATACTGGAGGCAATGCCCGGAGGCAGTACGAAACCAGTAAAGTCCCGATTTTTAAAATTAATACAGATAGGTGTAGCGGTAACCACGCCTCGGTTAAACCTCATCAGCTATGGCACCGCTACAAGTATTTGTTTTAGTTCTTTGACTCCAGACTTCAACGTCACCTGAACTGGACCAACATTCCGGCCCTGGAGGAGAGCCATATCATGCAGCATCAACTGAGATCACAGCTATAGCCTCAACCCAGCACTGAAACCTGCAACAAGCGCCCCTACCCCAGTCCCTTCACCCTCATCCCCAAGTATTTTTTACCCCAGTAGTTAGGGATCTAATTGTTTGTGTTTTGGGTTGAGGCCTGGGCATTGCCTTATGGAGTGTCTTATGGGTCGGCTATAGTTCCCAGCTTGCTGGGGGCGAACGTGAAAATTAGTAACTGCCGGCAGTTCCCTGTAGTTTCCCCCTCACCAGCCCAGAACTAGGTTTTTATTTTGTTTGCTACTCCTGATTTTACCCTAGATATTGAAGCTGAACCCAAGTAAATCTAATAGGGTGACGTTGGAAAACTGATAATGTAATGTGTGTACCCTTTTCCCTCTTTCCCTCTTCCGCTTCTTTTTTTATGGTCGCCCCCTAAAGTGTGTACAAATATTTCTGTATAAAGAAGTTTGTCACCACCACAGGAATGACTTTTGGTATCCCCATGGGGGAAGATCCAGTCATTATAACTTCTGCTGTGCATGTATGAGGTGAAAGGAACCAATGAACAGCTGCTGATGATATAAGTATATTCAGAAGCTCATTTTCCAGGCTACTTCGTGACACACGGAAATGGGTTTTGTGTAGACTTAGTGAGCTCAATCCGTCACCGTCACAAGCGATGACACAGTACATTGCCTACATTGTTGCATCAAAGGATTTCGTTGTAGAGCTTTGCACTACAGTGTTTGAACTTTTGTACAATATATTTCAGAGCTTCATCGAGGAATCAGACGTGCAGTTGAAAATACTGTACGTGCTGCTGACCTGGCTGTTTATTAATGTTGTGCTGATTCTGCTGGCTTGGAGATACATGGGAGATAATGTTGTGAAGATGCTGACACCAAATGGTTGGTTTAGGTCACTAGGCACTTATTACTGTTTTTGAGTAAGGTCAATAAAATAACATTACATTCACTGGAACTCACTGCCACCTGAACTAAAAAAAATGCACCATCTACTAACGTCTTCAAAAATCTACTTGACAAAAATGAAAATTTTAGTTAAATGTTTTTGATTACTAGCGCAACGCCAAGTACCGGTACCGCCAAGTACCAACGGTAACTCCAAGTACTGGTAACGCTGAGTACAGCAAATTGGAAGCGATTCGGTTAAGAAACGGCGGAGTTATAAGGCCCCGTTTCCCGTTGGTGCTGCTCTGAGAGTGACGCGCTCTCCCTAGTAACAGTAACGCCTAGTAACGGTAACGCCAAGTACTGGTAACGCTGAGTACAGCAAATTTGAAGCGATTCGGTTAAGAAAAGGCGGAGTTATAAGGCCCCGGTTTCCCGTTGGTGCTGCTCTGAGACAGTGAGAGTGATGCGTTCTCCCTAGTAACGGTAACGCCTAGTAACGGTAACGCCAAGTACTGGTAACGCTGAGTACAGCAAATTTGAAGCGATTCGGTTAAGAAACGGCGGAGTTATAAGGCCCCGTTTCCCGTTGGTGCTGCTCTGAGAGTGACACTCTCTCCCGATTCTCTTCAAATTTGCTGCCAGGCTTTGCCCCGGCCACAGCAAGCCTGACAGCAAATTTGAAGCGGTTCGGTTAAGAAACGGCGGAGTTATAAGGCCCCGTTTCCCGTTGGCACTGCTCTGAGAGGGACGTTCTCTCCCGAGTAACGGTAACGCCTAGTATTAGTAGTAATGGTAACGCCAAGTACTGGTAACGCTGAGTACAGCAAATTTGAAGTGATTCGGTTCAGAAACGGCAGAGTTATAAGGCCTCGTTTCCCGATGGTGCAGCTCTGAGAGTGACGCCCTCTCCCGATTCCCTTCAAATTTGCTGGCAGGCTTTGCCCCGGCCACAGCAAGCCTGACAGCAAAACCGTTTTGTGTTTCAGACAGACAGACACACATACACACAGACACACACTTGCCTTTTTATTATGTGACTAAAGATCCCACGTTACACACCTAACAGATTGTTAAAAATAAAAGTCGAGTAACCAAGGAAAGACATTATGCATTGAACATGTAGCCTACATAATCAGTATATCTCATAGCCCTGCAAGAGACAGAGAGTGGGGGGGGGAGACAGACAGACAGACAAAGACACACACACACACACAGAGACATAGACAGAGAGCAAAGAGGACAACTGCTGTTCCGGTTGGATGAATGAAAATTTGTTTAACGTCCTCCGCCCCGGAGCAGGCACAGAGAGAGACAGAGAGAGAGAGAGAGAGACATAGACATACAGAGACAGGAGACAGAGAGAGAGACAGACAGACAGACAGCCAAAGACAGAGAGAGACAGACAGAGAGACATAGGCCCTACAGACAGACAGAGAGAGAGGGGGGGGGGACACAGAGACAGAAAGCGAGAGAGAGACACAGACAGACAAGCACACACAGAGAGCGCCACGACGCGTGCCGAGTCCAGTATGTATGTCGCTGGTCTAACTTCACATTGTCTAACCTGCTAACTGCTGGCCCACGCGAGCTCTATCTATTATCCCCAACGTCACTGATTTGGAAGAGAGAGAATAACGCGATAGTATGCTTCGCTACAGTAAATCCTCGCTGAAGCGGGCATTTTTGTGTGTGTATAATGTTGAAATTAGCGTGCGTTTGGGGTCCACGCAATTTATTCTGTTTCCAGCATTTAACAAGAAACAGAAATAAAACCACAACCATCTGAGCCTCAACAAAGAGAGAGGGGAAGAAAAAAAAGCAGAAAATTGCTAGCCACACAAACATTGCGCCATGTCGGCCATCAAGAAGTTCTTTGAGAAGCGCAAGCTCAACGTGAAGTTCAAGAAAGCCGGGGAAGGCCACAGACTGGATGCGCCGTCCCCCCAACACAAGGCGACGGGGGGTGCCGGGGGAGGGAGGCCTGGCTCCCAGACCAGCCCCCGATCGGCCCCCGCCGATCCTCAGGCTGCCAAGAAGGCTGCCGAAGCTGCCTTGGCACGCTTCAACGACAAGACTAAAGGTAAGCTAACAAGTAATCAGAGCTTCGCATTGTTTTCAGACTTCATGGGTGATATGAATCCTGGCTGCACAAAGTGAAGGCTCAATAATATTAAAAAAATGCCGGGCGTTGGCTCAACCCCCTTGACAATCTTAAGCTCTGTTTAAAGTAATGTGGGTCCTTGAACTCCTTGACTCCTTGTGACAGGCTTTTGATTTTGCCTTGAAGCTGTGGTTTGCAAATTCAAAATTAAGCATCATAAAGCTTCTGTAGGTTTCATGGAAACACGGAAGCTTGGTATTCTTGTGTTTGGTGAGGGTATATTTACTGAAACTATAATCTGTAAATAATAAAACAAACTATTTAACTATAATAAAAGCGATATGTAAACAATATAATCTTAGTTACTTACACTTTATTATTTTATTATAAACAAAACACCCCAACGCCCGCATCTACGACCGTACAATATTTCAAATTTATTTTCTTTTACGAGTACAAACCATGGACTTTATCATTTTATGTGTGTGAAAAACAACCCATCCCTTTTTTAGTATTCACTTTGTCAGTTTTCTAATGTGCTGCATTTGCCGTCGACAGACAGCACAACAATTGTGCGCGCTCGCATGCGCACGGAGGTGGAAGCGGAGAAGCGCAGGATGTTAGAGGCAGAAACCGCGGCCAATGAAGCAGCGGCGGCGCAGGCTGGGCCAAGGGAGGTGACCCTGGACGGAGCCCCAATGCTGCCCACGGTGATGTACTGCTGTCCTGAGATCGGCCCCGAGGTTCTGCCCAAAGAGCAGATGGAGGCTCACATCCAGGTCTTTCTTTACAACAGGTAACTTTAGAGAGAGAGAGAGAGGAGGGGGGAGGTGTTGTACTGCTGTCCTGAGATCGGCCCCAAGTTGCTGCCCAAAGAACAGATGGAGGCTCACATCCATGCCTTTCTTTACAATAGGTAAGAGAGAGAAAGTGAGTGAGAAAGAGGGTGGCGAATGCTGTACTGCTGTCCTGAGATCGGCCCCGAGGTGCTGCCCAAAGAACTATGGAGGCTCACATCCAGGCCTTTAGAACTCTATAACACTAACAGGTTAGTGCCAATAAGAGAGAGAGTATGTGTTGTAATGTGTGTGACAGAGAGAGATGGGGTGCTGTAGTGCTGTCCTGAGATTGGCCCCAAGGTTCTGCCCATAGAGCAGATGAAGGCACACATCCAGGCTTTCCTTTATACAGGGATGGGAATTGTCCGCAAAAAAGCAAATTTCTGCCCGAAATGACATTGCTTTTCCGCCATAAAAAAGAGCTGAAAAAAACAAAAAAAAGTAACTACATTTATCCATTTTAATGCTGTTTTAGGGCTTCAATTACCAAAAAGCTTCAGCGTTACCCCCTGGACCCCTACCAGGGGCTTTCTGCGGCCCTTAGACCCCCACGTTTCAGCTTTGTTTTTGCTTATCCAATTCCCATGCCTGTCTTAGTGTTTTATGACAGGTTAGTGCCAATGAGAGAGTGAGAGAGTATGCATGGGTGAAAGTAGTTCAGGCATGCTCCTGAAATCAGGATTAATAAAGCAGATAGAAAGAGTCTTCAGGAGTGGTCATCTTGCCATTGGGAACCACTGTCTTATAATAATCAAACATTATTTTCTGCCAAAATTGATGGCTGATCAAAACAAGATTATAGGTATGCAATTCTAACACTATCCCCACCCACCCTGTATACACAAACATGTACACATTGGAGGGTGTGTTTTAAAATGTACTATGTAGTCACCACTTCATGGTTAGGAATATTCAGAGAACATTAAAATGAGTCATTTCAGGATTGAGAGAATGTTTTACTTTCACCCATGAGTATCGTGTGTGTGAGAGAGAGAGAGAGAGAGAGAGAGAGAGAGAGAGAGAGAGAGGGAGGGAGGGAGGGAGGGAGGGAGGGAGGGAGAGAGAGAGAGAGAAGGGATGCTGTACTGCTGAAAAGATGGAGGTTCACATCCAGGCTTTCCTTTATAACAGGTTAGTGCTAGTGAGAGAGGGAAAGTGAGAGTGATAGACAGAGAGCAACATAGTGATTGTGTGAGTGTGAAAAGTATGTTTGTGTGTGTGCTAGCACTTCACTAAAGAATCTTGGGCAAGAGGGATGGAACCTTCAACAGGATAACAAATTGTACAACATTCGTCCAGACCTTAAAGAGTATCTTCCTTCCGGCTGCCGGAAGGAAGAAACAGTTTTATGTAGACTACACACTGGACACACATATTACACGCATTCCTTTCTATTGAAAGGAGAGGACCCGCCTTACTATGTAGCATGCGATTCTCCAATTTCCATACGTCATGTCCTTTTGGACTGCTGGGATTTATACGACATTAGAAGGAAACACTACACTGCGGAGTCAATGAAGGTTTTGTTCCGTGATGTTCCGCCTGAGACGATCTTTAGTTACTTGAAAGAGATTAATATATTTCACTTGATGTAAGCTACTGTGATGTTTTTAACTCTAGTCATGTCAGGTTTTTGCTTGCTAAGTTTCTGATTGATTAATGTTTTTTAACCCAAAAAACTTTGATCTTGTTTTACTTTGTTTTTTTATCCCTTTTTAATACGTGGTAAGAAGTAACGTGGTGAGATGTAACGTGTTGACAGCCCTGACATGGCCTTTGCTGTCGACGGGGCTATAATTTTGATCTTAATCTTAAGCACTTCACTATGTTGAAGTATCCTATCGAAATTGGTTTCGCATACACGTATGTTTTAACCCAATGGTCTGTGTTTTCAGCCTGGCTGAGGACCCCGAAATGACATCGGCCATCATGATCCACACGCTGAACAAGCACCCTGACAAGGTGAAGGTGTGCGTGGACACCCTCCTCAAGTACCTGGACAACGCCATCAACAACCCCTCCGAGGACAAGTACCACAAGATCCGCGCCGGCAACAGGGCCTTCCAGGAGCGCGTGGCCGGTCTGCAAGGCACCGAGGAGTTCCTACAAGCCGCGGGGTTCACCCTACGCTCCCTGCCCCACGAAGACCACGAGGAGCACTTCTGGGTGCTCAGCAAGGAACTCGCCACGGATAGCGAGCGCCTCACCAACATCAAGGAGGTCCTCCTGGCCGCAGAGCCCATCCGGCCTCAGCTGGACCGAGTCCTGAAAGTCTTCCACCCGTCCAGCAGAGCGGCCAAGTTTGAGATCCCGGACGAGTTCTACAACGTGTCCCCGGCGGAGCTGAAGAAGGAGCAGCAGCGCAAGGAGGAGGCAGTGGAGAAGCTGGGCATGCTGCGGACCAAAGCCATGCGAGAGCGTGACGAACTGAAGGAGCTGAGGAAGTACCGGTTCACCATGCTGCGCGTGCGCTTCCCCGACGGCGTTGTGCTGCAAGGTGTGTTCAAGGCGCACGAGAAGCTGTCAGCGCTTCGTCAGTTCGTGGGAGAGCAGTTAATCATGTGGCTGCCGTTTAATCTCGTGACGGCCACCGGGCAGAAGCTGACAGAGGACGGTACCAGTTTTGTGGAGCTGGGTCTGGCGCCGGCCGCAGTGGTGAATTTTTCGTGGGACGAAGAGGTGCAGGCTGATATAGCGAGGGGGACGGGGGCGAGTCAGGGGGGACCTTACCTGAAGCCGGAGACTATGGCGCTGATACAGTCGATGCAGTGATGAAGAATGAGACAATTCAGACCTTTTTAAAACTTTTTTCCCATGATGGTGTTTGTACAGTTAAGCGGTAAGCTATTACGGGCTTTGGTTTCATTGCGTTGTGCGGTGGGGTGAATGGGAAGGGGACATTCCATTATTTAAAGTGTTCTCTTTGATTTCATTTCATTTACTAAAAGTGATTTAGGCTTTTTTTAAATTATCACTTGGACATGCTTAGAAAAGAGGGTAAATTTCACTGGAATCAGAGAAAATTTGAAGCAACCCGAATGAAAGTAGCATTTTATTGACCTCTATTGGAGTCTTTTATGAAAAATCATGAATGTGCGATGTGTTCATGGTTTTTCGTCACTGCATGTGCACTGAGTGTGGGCATGAAATTGAAAGTGATTTTTTTCCATACAATTCTGTTTTGTGGTTGAAAAAAACACCAAACCACCTGATTAACAGGCAATAAGATCAAAAACATTACTTGTATGAATCCAAACTTTTTCTTCGTTCCAGGCCATATGGCCATTATGGTTGAGGTACGCATGTGTCCAGTTTTCTCTTGTCTCCCAGGTGCATTCAGCTGACACATTCTGATTTTGGAGGATCTTAAAGGAGAAAATTATTTGGAAGATTATTTTTTGGGAAAAAGGCCGGAGAATGGACCAGTAAGGCAGAAAGATAGAAGATGACAGAAAGCAAAGGGAACCAGCCACCGTGGCGCAGTGGTTAGCGTCATGGACTTGTGGCTGTGAAATCGAGGGTTGGAATCCCATCAGAGGCAAGGGTTTCTTTCAGTCCTGGACCGACTCCTACCCAGAGTGAGTGCTATGGGCTCAATGGGAGGACTGAAACCATGCAGTCGAGCTTCATCCACCTGACGGATGCGATTCTGAGTGTGTTGCTCTAAATTGATGCGGTTCCATGATACTTCCCTGCAGGCAATTCCCATCAAGACAATGGCCCCCCCCCCCCCCCCAATTCCCCACTGCCAATTCCCTGCGACAACAATTACCCACGTCGGTGCTATGGCAATTCCCCGAGGCGACAAGTGTACAACCCAGAAGATGGGACACAAAACAAAAAAGCAAAGGGAAGAGGCAGAGTCAATGAGAGGGACAGATTAGAGGAAATTATAAGCACAGAACTTCCAGAAGGTGGGTGAACTATTCATACAATACCTAAGACAGCCCGGTATCCCCACGGGGAGAGATATGTGGAGGGCGGGGATTGTCCAGCTTCCCAAATGGAGGCATGAGGCATCCACCCGGCTATGAATCCAAATCAGATCCAAGCATTATTGATCAAGTGGATGGACATGTACAAGTGCAATCCATTGATCTTATCTGAAGAAAAAATATACTTTTCAGATGGCTTGATTCCCCATGGGGATACTAGGAGGGCGGGGGGTCTTTTGTATAAATAGCTCCCCCCACCTTCTGGAAGTTTTGTGTTTCTAATTTCCTTTAAGCTATACCTCTCTTTGACTCTGCCTGTTCCCTTTGCTTTCTGTCAGCTACTATATTTCTGCCATACTGGATCATTCTCCTACCCTTTAAAAAAAAAAAAATCTTCCAAATAATGTTCTCCTTTGAGCTCCTCCGAAATCGGAATGTGTCGGCTGAATGCAGCAGGGAGACCAGTCAAAACTGAAAGCTGTACCTCACCCATTATGGCCTGGGAGCGCAGAAGAAGATAAGTATTGCACTTTTCCTTTGGATAATCAACCCTATAAAAAAACCCTCTGATGCAGTTATTCTAAGAAAGTGTAAATTGCTCATTTTAAAATTCTTCATTTCATAGCAAAGGTGCTAGTCGTCTCTCCAATATTTGCCAAATACTTGAAGGGTTGGTAGTATAGATATGAATGTGTTTGAATAGGGACATATTTTGATACCTTTATTTCATCATCATTACTATCTACCAGCATTGTAGGTCCATTTTCTTCTCTTTTTTTTTATTTGTTTGTTTTGATTTCTTGCGAGGGTGTAGGAGCATGGCAGAGGTGACAGAATTGGAAGTTACTTGATGCATTTTGTTTTGTATCGCATTGTACAACTTTTATTAACAGAAGTATTTTACTAAAAAATGTTTAGTTAGTAAATTGGGGGCTATGGATTGTGGGCACGTCTCCAAATGCTAAGAATAACTTCATCGGACGCATCCTTACTTCTTTCACTTCATGGTGATATAAAAAATACACCCAGGTAGTTTTGTTTTTTTAGGCTGACAAATGAACAGATACAACTGAAAAATGCAACTTGTCTCTTAGGTTAGGTTAGGTTAGGTTAGGTTAGGTTAGGTACATTATGGGTTGCTCCCACCTGGAGAGCGCGTCGCAGCCAGAGGCACGCCACCCATTTTTAAATTATTTTTTGCATGCGATTTTTGTGTGACTGAGGAAGAAAGTCGACGAATGGGAAAGACATGAAATAGGATGGTGGGACAAGGGCGTTCACTCTCTCGGAGTAGCCTTTGTGAGTGAGCTCCCTTGACTACTTTCGTTTGTTTCATTGGGACTCTCTTTCCATCCCTTGGTCCTGGTAAATTTCAAGGGAGATAAGTGCTGTCAGTTGAACACTAACGATCTAAAAACAAATTGCTATTGTGATGGAAGTGAAGCGGACCTTAGAGATGGTAGTTGTCTGTCGGTTGACTTGTTTATTAACATAAAAACAAGCAGCAGCGTAACAAAAGTTGGTTTGTGTGTTGGCTTTAGCTCTTCGAGCGCCATGGGTTTTTTTAACATTCTTGGTTGCCAGTTGCTTCTCATCAGACAAGAGGGAGGTTACTATTTTTTTCGAGTGCGCTGCGTCGCTTTAATGGAAAAATCACTGGCATAAGCTCTAAAAATAGACAAACACACGGCAGGGTACTTGGCAGTGGATGTCTTTGCATTTGGTGGGAGTATAAAGTGACGTACTGGGCGAATACATCCGCCCGTGGTACTAGAAGAGTTAAAGCAAGTGTAGCCCATTGAACAATGTGCGGACGAATTGTCAGAGAAATGAAATTTTAAACTTTGCTCTATCGCCAGGGAACTCCTTCTACTCACAGAAAGACAAGGCTCAGTCTTTCTCTCTTTTATATTTTGGTATTTTGTTTTTACAAAAACGTTTCCTGATCTCTTCAACGATGGACATTTGAAGGAAGATGTAATGCGAGTCAGATTTGAGCATGAATGCGCTGACAAAGGCCTTGTTATTTTTATTTTTTTTCGTTGTTTTTTCTCTCCTTGTCTACCATTTCTGATAGTGCGCACTTTGTACAGGCCAGGAAAAGACGTGATGTTGTTTGGATGCAGTTTGATTACGGTAATAGAGAAAATGTTGTTAGTTTGGTATTTTTATAATTATTGGTGTTGATACTAATATGAATAACCACAGCGGGTTCGTCGTTCTTTGCGTGTACAGCTGACCTGTGATTGACTTTTATTATTACAGTGGAACCTCCCTTATAAGACCTCCCATTAAAGACTCCCTCCCATATAAGACCTACTTCTCCAAGACATTGCCCTCCTTTGTAAGTATTAAAATTACCTCCCTTATAAGACCCCTCCCCCATAAGACCTCAGTTTGGAAGATTTTTGAAGGTCTTATAAGGGAGGTTCCACTGTGCCGTGTTTTTCGGACCATAAGGCGCACCCTTCAAAATTTACACAAACATTCAGATTTTGTTATTATAATTTCTTACTAACTTATTAGTCCTATTATAAGGCACAGGGGTCTAAGTCTGAGGAAAAAAAGTATCACCTTATAGTCCGAAAAATATGGTAATTATTACAAGTTGCGATTTGTTCAACAATATGATGATTATTATGTACCCAAGTCAAATGGCCAATGCATGTTTAAAGTATCCGGGAATCGTGTTATATGGATTGTTTCTTTTTTTTTGTGCAGTGAGTTTTGATGCTGGTTACTTGTATTTTCCATGAATTTCCTTCATAAAACTAACAAAGAAAACATCCCCCCGTCTAGCCCAACATCGCTGAAAGCGTGCTACCATGGAATATCAACTTGCAGAAAACTATAGTGCTGTATACTCTGTGTTGTGTTGCCATTCATATTTTTGTTGCATTTTTATGTCAAGCTTGGCAGTTAACTCAATAACTTTTCATAATTATCAAAATTGAAGCAAATTAATGTTCTTGAAAAAAGAAAAATTGTGGCTGGGTTATTAAGGTTTAATAATCTTGTCAAAAGATGAAAATACTATGTAGCTGTTTGCTGATGTTATTTGTTCCCTTGTCCTTTGTGCTGCAGATTTGTTCTATGTCTTCCTACCTTTAAACATAATGTTACATTTTAATTCAAATGTTTTCAGACTCTGGGAAAATGTTGAGAGAATCGAGTAGTAGTATTTTGTTTTCAAATAATATCACACCAGCTAAAGGAAAAAATAAGCGCATGTGTTTTAGCACGGAAACGCATGCACTTATTTATTTTTAAAAAAAGATAACACCAGCCAGCCACATTTTACCCCCATCATTGTTTTAAAATAAAAGTTTAAGACTGAATTGAATAAAGCTTACATGAGGTTAACTAATTTCATAAATGTTTAGTCAGTGTTTCTAACTATGGGGGTCTGTCTGTGGTAGGGACCCTCTTAACCCTCTTGTATTCACATTGGTTACAGAAAAAACCCTCCTTCTAGTGTTCAGATTCTTTCACACATTTTCAGGAGAATCTGTCTTTTGAAGCCCACAGAGCGCCATACAGTTACCATCGCAACATTGCAAGTTAGAAGCTCCTTCATTGTGTGTGTACAACAAGCCAGAAGTTAGTGCGTGATGAAAATGCCATCAGAGGGGGTCTCAGAGTGGGGGCAAGCTACGGGTGGTTTGGGCCGACTTGAACACACAGGCAACTTCCGGCTGGAATAAATGCAAGAGGGTTAAGAGATTGTAGCTGTAAAGACTTAAGATCTTCATTCTGCCTTAAGATGTTTGAGCAAAAAAAATCAAAGAGCAGCTGAACTTGAGGGGCGTTTTATTTTCAAGTTACATGCATTGTAGATTATAGTCATCCAAGGAATGTTCCAGTAAATTTGATTGTGAATCTAAATTGTCATCGACATATAGATATTTGTTAGGACTTTTTAACACACACCCCCCCCCTCCTCCTCAATTTTTTGACTTCTGCTATGTGTTTTACAAGCATGAAGGGCATGCAGAGAAACAGCTTAAGAGCTATGGTGCAACGGATAAGAACAAAACCAGTAAGTTTAAATTAATATATGGTTTTGATTTTATGTTTGTGTGTGTGCATAAAGCTTAGTCTCTTTTAAGTGATTAAGCTGTGACGCTACAGAACAGAGTAACGTTAGCAGTTTTTTCATGCAAGGGAAGATAATTCAAGAGCAGAATGGAATGAAATGACATTGTCTGTGCTAGACTTCAATCTTCTCTTGGAGAAAGAAATGTAGATGAAGACCTTAATAGGCTTCTGGTTCAGTTCCTGGGCTTTGACTACTGTCATGGTCCTAAGGCTATTTTGGTTTTAAATTAACTAGCAATTAACATAATTGCCATGCTTTATGTGCGTTATAGGAAGGAAGCAGAAGGGGTGGGGTATTTTCATAATGTCAGAAATCAAATGGAAATTGTCTTCAAATTTTAATCCTTGTTAAATGTTCCAGCAAAATCCACAATTTCGCCCGCAAGAGAAGACAGTGTAATGACGGAAAGAGCAACCTGCTTTGCTTTTTTCTGTCATCAAGTGAAAATCTCCCTTATGGGCGAAAATGTGGATATAGCCAATGTTTCTTTTTTATCAGATTTGCTCTTACTTGAAGTTGGGAAATTTCCAATAAAACTGAATGAATGGAAAACTGTCATGTTTTAACATGTGCCATGTGCAATCCAGTAGTGCCCTCTCCACTCCCCTCCAACACACACACACGTCAAGATGCTATCACTCTTTCAGTCTCTCACAAGCACACAGATGCAAGACGTACAAAAGGCACATTTATTGGTGACACCAATACATATAACATCAAAAATATGGTGGATTTTGTGTACTCGTACAGCCAAACACAAAAAAAGTGAAATTAATTAAGCAAAGTGAACTTGGTGCATATATTCAGCATAAAAAAACTAAGAAAAATTTTTAACAGAAAGCATACAAAATAGATAACGAAACAACAACAACAGGCGGCGCTATGTAGGGAGATTCAGAATACAGGCGTAACAGAATACAAGTGCGACTATACATCTCCTGTTGATAATAACTCGATTTAACCAACTGGCAGTATAAATAATCATGATGTTTACATTGTATGCATATGCAGGGTTGACTATAATAATAGGGGTACACATTTCTCGATGCTGGTGAAGAGACCAAGCTGCTTGTCGCTAAATGGTTAACGCATGAACGTGTACGCCATTTTGTTCAGTCGCCTTCTCGCATCGTTTCCCTGTACAACTGACCAAATATCGCTGACAATTAATCAACATGCAAACCGATATTGATACATATATTAAATGTGTAACACAAGTCACATACTGCTCTTACGCTTAATACAAAACGACTGCGTAACACAAGACAAACTATCGTGTTCCCTGACTTCCAACAAGATTTCTCTACATCCCGGTCTTTGGCCTCAAATTGTAATATTTTTTTGTTCACCTCAATTTTGATCTTTGCTATAGGCATAGGGGTAAAATAACCAAATCAACTCATGCTGTGTCGGGTTAACTAGGAAAACAAATCACCAAAATTAACTCATTCTTGGTCAGGCTAAGACGGAGGCTCACCACTGGTCATTGGAACATTAAAAAAGACTTGGGGTTTTCATATTCCATACTCATGATAAAAATAATACACTCAAGGGTTAGCCATTTGTTTTCGCATTCTACACTGTTCTAAAAACTTACAATTACAATTGAATCAAGCGAGGACAGAATGACATCACATTCGCAATACCAACGGGTGCCGCAGCAAAGGATACTATTCATAACGATGTTATTCATTTTCTCAGCGCTTGCCGATGTTCATATAACGGCCATTGATTGATTGAACTCTCATCTAGTGCTGAGCTTACAGGTGAGAATGCAGCAGAGGTAGTAGATGGCTTTGATAAGGAAACAAAGAAAAGAGTGAGGTGATCGATCGCACGACACAATTCAGCAGATCTATTATACGAGAGCACTCAGTACCGGTGTCTGCCGATAGTTTCGTGACCATCGTCATCACGCCTTAGCATTGCACGCTCAAAATGATTGTGTTCTGTGGCATCGCTACATATTGAAGCCATACTTGTGGTGTTTCATGATTAACAACCCCTCTCCGGCTACATTCCAATGTGGCTGACAATGTTGACACCAATACATAAAAGAAACATGTCATGTTTCTTAGGAATAAATCTAATATATCCATTCCACTAATTGTCCTCACGAGTCTTCATCTGGTGAATTCTTTTAACTGACAAAAAGTCCCCTAAAGTCGGAGTGTGGCTGCTCACGTGGCGGGGTAATCAAAAACAGTCACACATGTAATGTTCTCATCCCTAGCTGATGCATTTGTACCATAGTGTTCAAGTGCTTTGGCTGTTTGGCTGATCCCTGGAGTCTTTTAGCTAGGGTACGACAACAACAAAAACTGACCAAAAAATCATGACCCATAAGTGACAATACCTTCATTGTTGATGACAATAATAATATCAATTCTAATTCTTTCAACAGAGTTGAGAACCCAAGCAAACTGGAAATAAAGCTTATCACAAAAACGAAAAAGAAAAAAATGACTACCTACATTACACCAACTCAAACTATTGGTTGCTAAGAAAGAAAGAAAAAAGGGGGGGGAAGGGGCTGACCCAAACAATGCTTAGTTTCTGTACACAAATAACTCGTAACACTGGCCGATACATCAGAAGAAGTTACTAAGAAGAAACAGCACAACTCTTCTCTCCATTCAACATCAACAATTCTAGAGAAAACAAAATGTGCGGCACTGAAACAATTAACAGCTGCCTATCATTCATGCAAAATGGGTGGGGAAAACGGGAAAGACTTCCACGCACACAAATAACAAAATTAACAAAATGTTCAACCCCCCACCCCTATTAAGCTTCCCTCCTCCTCAGTTTTCTCCCACCCACCCACTTCTTCCTTTCTCTCCTCGCCCACCCACCTCTAAAGCCACCCCCATCACGCCCCACAGACAACCAAGGGAACACGAGGGATAGCGATTGCTGCCAACAGAGGGCGTATGCATCCCACCCACCCCTGGGCAAAAAACAACCGACTCATCCTAAGGCACAACGGCTCCAGTACAACTTCAGGCAGATCTGGTCTCATGTACAACCTAGTAAACAAACCTACCATCATCATCATCATCATCAACATCAACAACAACAAAATCAAGCCCAAACCAAACTTTTATGCCACCGAAAAGAGCACCTACGCATTATCTTCTCACGCACACACATACACAAAATGTTGGATATATAGAAACTAAATACAACCCGATCGAAACTGATACAAACATCAAAATCTAGCTCATGTTAATAATAGGGATCACCCCAAAAAAGGACAATCAAAGAAGTTGAAAAAAAAACCAACACGTAAATCTACCTGGCGTTAATAATAAGATCACGCAGAAATTTCGAAGCACTAGGCTACACATAAATTCAGCCGAGCCGATTCGAAGTCTACTCTAGGTGGCATAAAAAAGATTGGGCGGTTCTTTTCATGTAATTACGTTTGGTGTTGAGCTGACAGCAACAGAATAAATGCAAGCACTATCAGTACACACCCACCTCAGCACAGAGGCCCCCGCAACATCTGCCTGACAGCAGTAATAGTAGACACAGAAAAACAGAAGCACTAGCAGACATTTATTTACAAAAACGCTGTACAGTCCGAGGCAGCATCTTTCCCCAACGATTCAGCAGAGAGAAAGAAAGAAAGAAGGAAGGAAGTGAAGACAGAAGAGGAGGGAAAGTGGACGAAGACGGCAGCTGTGTCCCGCTAGCATGTGCGGTAGAAGTTGTGCATCTTCTTGATATCCTCCAGGTATTTGTCCATGCGGAGGTTCAGCTCGTCAATGTTGTCCGACAGCTCCACCAGAGCTTTCTCGTTGGCGCCTATGTCCTGCTGGATGTCTGCAAGGCACAGCACACACACACGGAGCAAGAATTAAAAGTCACCCCAGTGTAAAACAGGATGGCAAACCTATCTTCTTCTTCTTCTTCGTTCGCTCAGACAGATTCCTGTCATATGAGCGTAGATGCGTCATGCTGCCGTTATGCGCCTAACTAAGAAATAGTTAGGCCCAGCAAGTCCGACTTCGGCTGAAGAAATCTTTGTAAGAATTTATAGAAAAAAAAGGCAGGAGAATGGACCAGTAAGATAGAAAGATAGCAGATGACAGCAAGCAAAGGGAAAAGGCTGAGTCAAAGAGAGACAGATTAGAGGAAGTTACAAGCACAGAACTTCCAGAAGGTGGGGGAACTATTTGTACAAAAGACCCCCCGGTATCCCCACGGGGAAAAAACCTATCTAAAGGACCCTCTAAAAGAATGTGCAGGGGGTCCCAGGGATGCACTAGAAAAATTATTTTTAGCATTCACAACGCCATAGGGACCTATCCCGCCTCTAGGACCCTCTATACTGTAAGTGAAGGAGTCCCTGGGACCCCTTGTTTTGCGGGACGATTGGGAGCCCTGAAACCATTTAAATATAGTCCCAGTAGTTATATACTGTATTTTACGGACTATAAGGTGCACCTGATTACAAGGTGCACCCCTCAAACTTAACACAAAATTCAGATTTTGTTAACTCTATTTTCTCACTATATTATCAGTCACATTATAAGGCACAGGGTTCTCAGTCTGGGGAAAAGTATCGCCTTACAGTCCATTAAATACGGTAGTTCTATGGGAGTCAGTTTATGTGGCTTGCCATTTGGGTAAACTGAGATCATAATTATGCATCATAGTCTGGAATACAGGGGGAGGGGTCAATTCTCATCAGGATCAGTTCAGTGTCTTTAACCCCTTTCCTGCCTGGCTACGAGACGGTCTCGTACTTAATGATGTCATTGATGTCATAACTTATGATGTCATAAGCCTGGGATGATGGTTTTTGGCTTAGATAAGCCAGAAAGGATATATCTAGACCATTTTCTCAGATTGAATCTAACAGATTTGTTTTAAACTTTATAATTAAAAAAATTATAATTTCTATGTTTTCCTCTGGCAGTGAAGGGGTTAACAATATGTGCTGTCATCAGAACTCACTAGGAGTATGTTCATGTGGCTTGCCAATGGGTGATTTGATATAAAGGGGCAGAACTGTCAAGATACCCAAAACGTTTCTGCAAATTTTAAACTGTAACTGGCTCAGCAGTTTTAGGCTGTCGGGAGTGGAATATATTTTTGATTACATACAAGTCACACAAGTCAAGTCACACAATTTATTGTCCAAAAAACATGGATATACATCTGTGGTGGCACGTAAAACAAACTAAATAAATAAGATCACAGCTCAAATATAAAAATAGAACATTCACGCAACTGAACCCAAGCGCACACAAACCGCAGCATCCCTACCCACCCCCCTCATGCATAAGAGAAAGAGAGAGAGGGAGAGAGAGAGAGAGAGAGAGAGAGAGGACAGAGAGAGAGGGAGAGAGAGAGAGAGGACAGAGAAAAAGCTGCTCGTCCCCATTTCAATGGAGCCACAATGTTTGGCTATTTTTTCTTTCTTAAAAAAAAACCAACGCAACAGTTCTCACGTTCTAACAAGTTCTTCTGACGTAGCGTGTTCTTGAGGATCTTGTCGGCCTTGGCGGCCAGCTTGGAGGCCCTCTCCCGGGCGTCGGCCGTGGTGTCGTACTTCCTGTTCAGGTTGGCCGAGGTCTCTGCGTAGTTGGTCTCCAGCTCTGATGCTTGCTGCACGTCCCCAAAGAAGAGAAAATGTTACTGCACGGCTATGAGCAAAGGCACACAATAGTCAGCCACCCTACAAAATACCAAATTTCTGACCGAATAAAGCATGTCAGGTGAGATCAACGTGATATTAGCTCTGGGCTCTTAAGCTGAGACAGCTGCACTGGCTCCCTGTTGACGCGAGAGTCGACTATAAAGTGGCCACTCTTGCCTATCGTTATTTCGAAGACACTCTTCCTGACTACCTCTCTTCTCTCCTCTCTGCCTACATACCAGAACGCAACCTCAGATCAAGCAACCTAAAACTTCTCTGCAAACCTGTCACCAAGTACAAAACAGTTGGAAACAGATCTTTTCGTTTCCAAGCACCACACATCTGGAACAATCTCCCTTTCTCTCTCCGCAGCTCTCCATCTCTGTCTTCTTTCAGAGCTGGCCTGAAGACGCATCTTTTCAGAAAATATCTCTGTTCATTTCTGCCTGTCCATCCACTGTCAGTCAACCTTATAAATAATTTGTGTTGTATGTAGGTATTTTAAATGTGAGTTGTGTGAGTGCGATAAAGTGATTTTTGTTTTTCTAAATAATTTTAAGTACATGTATTTTGAATATCTTTTGTGTGCGTGGGGTAAACTTACTTCTTTTTTTTCCCCATGTAAAGCGCGGTGAGTCCTGCTGTGTCAGGAGAATAGCGCTAAAGAAGATTTATTGATTATTATTATTATTAAGGACACAAAAGCATATTTAGCCTTGCGTTTATATAGTCCACCCAGATCCAAACTTTTTTTTTTTAAGTAGTTTTTTTTAAACAACTCTTTTTACTTGTATTTCTGTAAATGACAAATCTTGGACGCAAAAACTTCAAAATGACTATTTAGAGAATCGAAGCAGCGACATGATTTACAATAACGCAAAAACTGACAACGCATTCATTAAAGTTTCCAAACATCAAATAAACTCAAAAGATAAGAGAGAGTGAAAAGAAACAAAAGAAGAAAAAAAGTGAAGCCCTCCCCTCACCCTCTCTGCCCCCTCAGCCGCAATCTCTGCCTTGTTGATGGTGTCCTCTGCCTTCTGGATGTCAAGGTCGTTCTTAAAATAGCGCGTGCGCAGCTTCTCCAGGCGATCCTTGAGGTCCTGCAGCAGTTCCAGGCTTTTGTCCGACAGGTTGTGCGCCTCGTTTGTCTCCGACCCAATCTGCCAACCGAATAATAATAATAATTATAATTTTTGTTGCTATAGCGCTAAAATTCTACACTAGAAGCATGCTCAATGCGCTTTACAAATTCAAAATATAACCAAAACGCAAGACATGAAGTGAAAACAGACGATGAACACGTGACGTACGCGTCGAAGAAACATATGCAAAATTACAAGGTCACGTGATCCACATATCACAACAGACGACAGATAGTTACTAAAACATAAATAAACGTATAACATAGACGAAAACGATTTTCTGACTTGTACGCCTCGTTCGTCTTGACCCAATCTGGGAATGGAAGAAAAAATATTTTCCAATTTGTGTGCCTCGTTCGTTTCAGAGCCAATCTGTCAAACAAAAAGTTGTAGTAGTTTGTAGTCTCATGTGTCTCTGAGCCAATCTACTTATGAAAGAAAGAGTTTTTATAGTGCTGGAAACAAACTCAAAACCAAGCACTGCATTCCTAGGCCAAACTTCTTTGGCAACAAACTCAAAACCAAGCACTGCATTCCTAGGCCAAACTTCTTTGGCAACAAACTCAAATCAAAGCACTGCATTCCTAGGCCAAGCTTCTTTGGCAACAAACTCAAATCAAAGCACTGCATTCCTAGGCCAAACTTCCTTAGCAACAAACTCAAATCAAAGCACTGCTTTCCTAGGCCAAACTTCTTTGGCAACAAACACAAAACCAAGCACTGCATTCCTAGGCCAAACTTCTTTGGCAACAAACTCAAAACCAAGCACTGCTTTCCTAGGCCAAACTTCTTTGGCAACAAACACAAAACCAAGCACTGCATTCCTAGGCCAAGCTTCTTTAGCAACAAACTCAAAACCAAGCACTGCATTCCTAGGCCAAGCTTCTTTGAGCCAATCTGTTAAAAAAATATTCTGCATTAGAAACAAATCAAAGCACTGCATTCCCAAGTCAAGCCGAGGCTTGAGGCTCAACAAAGAACTACTTCTAAGGAAGAAACCTTTGAACGACTCAACAGTATCAAGTTCAAGTTCAAGTATACTTTAATATCTCCAAAAGAGAAATTCAGGTTAGGTACTACAACATGACAGTATGCACAGAATACGAGTTGAACTTCAGTGAGCACAGAACATTCTGATGATTTTGGAAGTGAATAGAATGCAAATATGCATTTCAGTGGTTTAACCCTTTCACTGCCAAAGTCGCATTTTAGCACCACAGTGATCTAACACCTATATCACTAAAAGGCATCAAATTGGGGTCTATTATCCAAAGACCCTATTGTCTTAGTTTTGGGAAGTAAGGATAGACCTTATTTCATATATGTCACAGAAGACTCCCCAATACTGCAGATGGATTTTGTTCTTTATCCAGGTACATTTAATGGACATTTTTGGTTGAAATATGGTTGGCGGTGAAAGGGTTAAAAAAAAAGAACATGAGATTAAAGAAAAACATGTGAGTATTAGATAGTGTACAAAAAGTGATATACGCTAACAGTTCTACACTGTACATCAAAAAAGTGATATATGCTAACAGTTCTACACTGTACGTCAAACATTTTCATGTCCACAGACCATAGCAAACGGATCACTGATAAACAAAATATCCAAGCAACCACCTAAGAAGATCAAGCTAACACTGTTGTGGATGATTTCACTCACCTCTCATTGACTGAATAATTCAATGTACATGTGTATTTCACATTGCCTTGTATGCATGGCCTATGCAGAACACTTCAGTGCCTACAAAATTATGTAGCATGCTTTTCAACATGCTGTGGCAATGCCATTTAAATACTTCAGTGTTCACAACATAATTCACAACTTACTTCAACCATACAGTATGTAACATTCTTCTTCTTCTTCGATCGCTCAGACAGTTTCCTGTCAATTATGAGTGCAGATGCGTCATGCTGCTATTATGCACCTAACTAATAAATAGTTAGGCCCAGCAAGTCCGACTTTGGTCGGAGGAAATCTTTTTGAAAGTGTTTTTCGTGACAGAAAAAAAGGCAGGAGAATGGACTGGTAAGGCAGAAAGATAGTAGATGACAGTAAGCAAAGGGAAAAGGCATAGTCAAAGAGAGTGACAGATTAGAGGAAGTTACAAGCACAGAACTTCCAGAAGGTGGGGGAACTATTTATACAAAAGACCCCCCGGTATCCCCATGGGGGCAGTACGTAGCATCATCACTGCTTCAATGTGCAAGCAATATACTGTATTTTACTGTGCATCGAGCCTTCAATTCAGTGTCTCAAAAATATTGTATTCATATTGAACTGTGCAAAGAATGTAGGATACACTTTCAATGTGCAAAAGAATACATTAGTATATAACATAGCGTGTATTAACTCTTCTAGCACCATGGGCGAATACATTCGCTCAGTACATCTCTCTACACTCCCACCAAATGCAAAGACATTCACTGCCAAGTACCTTGCCATGTGTTTGTCTATTTTTAGAGCTTATGTCAGTGATTTTTCCGTTAAAACATTGCATGCACTCTAAAAAAAAAAGGTCCCCTCTCTTGTCGGTTGAGATGCAACGAACAACCAAGAACGTCAAAAATACATGGCGCTAGAAGAGTTGAGAGTGTGATGAACATAACATAGAATGCGTTTCAATGTGCAATTATTTTGTGTGCTCACAGATCATGCTATATATCTCAATGTGAAAAGGGCACAGCTAACATGCTAGAGTGTGCGTGCAAAGTGCATACGTGAGCAAGTCTAGTGCATAGCTATATCTTATTACGAAAGAAGTGTATGCTGATGATGCATGTGACAAACAGCTTAAGGAAAAGCATGGAGAAATGTATCTTAACAGCAAAAGTCTACTGAAGACAGATTAGAGAAACAATGATCAAACATAGACAGAGCTGATTCTAGGATTTTGAAAAAGGGGGGGCATTCCTCCCCTATGATTGAAAAAAGGGGGGCAGGTCCCCCCCCCTAAGAATGAAAAAAGGGGGGATTGGTGGCAGGTCCACTGGATACAGCCATGGCCACTTCTTCAGTCAGTCGTCTGCACTGGTGCTGTTATCGGGCTGCTTCTCCGAGTTTTTGGATGTAGTCGCCGTTTCTTCAAGCTCTTCTCCACACTCTGACTCATCATGTGGCACAGACTGCTATTTTTTCACTTTGCCTCCGCGAAAGTCAAAATCAAGGAGCGTGGCTACGCGCTTCATTTTGGAAGAAATCCAATATGGCGGCTTAAACTCTCGCAAGTTCTCGTCGGTACTCAAGATGAATGAGATGAACGCGATTGATTGGTTGATCAGTTTGTGTAGCCTAGACAACAGGTTTTGCAGACGACGAACGCCATGCCCGCAGCGATCGGTGAAAATAGCGGGCAGTTCTGCAAATGTGCGGGAGTCGGCCCGCATTAAGACTCGATTATCGCGGGAAGGAACAGATTTTCGGGGGATTGTACCAATCCCGCGCTCTAGAATCAGCTCTGATAGACTTTTCAGATTTATTGACAAACGAGACTCAATTGAAACTTCACTCTCCCTCCAAATTTTAACAATTCTGTGAAAATATCTCGCTTTGCCAATCAAAACAGAAAACCCAAAACACAGAAAAGATTTTTTTTAAAAGACTATTTTCTAGGAAATAAAAAGTTTACAAACTGGGAAGTAGATCAAACAATACCAAACAGAATCAAACCAGTTAACTATGGACTTGAAAACAATTTAATTTATTCAAATACAGCTTTTTCAACAAAAAATTATGCAGAGAGCAAGGGGGCTTCTGGCTCAGATTCTGGACAAATACAACAAACGTTCCTCTATAATAAAAAAAAAAATTACTAGTGCAGAATTTTGGGGAAGGCAAAGCCATTTCTTTTTCATTTTGCTTTGAAAGTGTGAAGTGTCGGCTTTGCTTGGTGTGGCGTTTGTGGGTGCGTGTTTTTCCTTCATCATTCCACGTAGAAGCGGGACAGGAAGGGGGGGTGAGGGTGGGGGCGGGGGAAGCGATATTTGTTGGTGTGGGTGTGGGTGCGTGTTCTTCCTTCATCATTCCATGTAGAAGCGGGCAGGGAAGGGGGGGGGTGGGTGCGGGGTGAGCGATATTTGTTGTGTGGCGTTTGTGGGTGCGTGTTTTTCCTTCATCATTCCATGTAGAAGCGGGGCAGGAAGGGGGGTGGGGGGGGGGGAAGCGATATTTGTTGGTGTGGCGTTTGTGGGTGCATTTTTCACCTTCATCATTCCATGTAGAAGCGGGGCAGGAAGGGGGGGGGTGGGGGGCGGGGGAAGCGATATTTGTTGGTGTGGCGTTTGTGGGTGCATTTTTCCCTTTCATCATTCCATGTAGAAGCGGGGCAGGAAGGGGGGTGAGGGTGGGGGCGGGGGGGAGCGATATTTGTTGGTGTGGCATTTGTGGGTGCATTTTTCCCCTTCATCATTCCATGTAGAAGCGGGACATGAAGGGGGGGTGGGGGGCGGGGTGAGCGATATTTGTTGGTGTGGCGTTTGTGGGTGCATTTTTTCCCTTTCATCATTCCACGTAGAAGCGGGACATGAAGGGGGGTGGGGGTGGAGGAAGCGATATTTGTTGGTGTTGCACTTGTGGGTGCATTTCCCCCCTTCATCATTCCATGTAGAAGCGGGGACAGGAAGGGAGGTGGTGGTGGTGGTGGAGGAAGCGATATTTGTTGGTGTGGCGTTTGTGGGTGCATTTCCCCCCTTCATCATTCCATGTAGAAGCGGGACAGGAAGGGGGGGGGGGGGGGAAAGCGATATTTGTTGTCATGCAATACCTCGATGGAGACATCTGCCTCGTACAGTGGACTGTACAACGCGTCTCCCCCCATTACATACTGTGTCACATTAATCCCAAACTGCCGGCAGGAGGGAAAGAAAGAACACAGGAACATGTAAATGAATTAAATTGACTTATCGCAGTCAGAACAAATAGTTTTGTGTATAACAATGACCGCAACGTCCCCAAATTCTTAGAAAAAGAATTTGCGATAAAGGGGAAGATTCTTTCTCTCAGACACACACACACACACACACATGTGATACACAGATAACACACACACACACACAGGCACACACACACACAGAGCAACGCACACACACACATACACACACACACACAGAGTAACGCACACACAACACATACACAGAGAGTAACACATACACACACTCACAGAGTCACACACACACAGAGCCGTGTTAGCACATTATTCAAGTCATTTTAACTCAGCACATTAGGTACACAGAACACTAAATAATAACAAACACAAAAAACAAGGAAAACATTTCTCAGGCAGAACAAAATCAACTCGGCAGCTTATATATTAAGAATCAACGGAGATTTACTTTCTCCAGAACGTTCTTGCTAGTTAATGTTCTTCCTAAAAAATTAATAAAAGTGTACTAAAAACTGCAGTATGTACATGATATACTAAGACATGGTGTAGACCTACCATTTGCATGTCACCTTGGCATCACTGTCTCCCTGGGGATGTACTTGGTATATTCTTGTCACAGATTTATCTCTGATATTCGGGCTGCTCCCACCTGAACAGCGCATCGCCGCAAGCACAGCACCACCTTTTCTTTGGGGTGGGGGTAGGACTTTGGAAACCTAGCTATCAATTTGGTCATACCAGGCAGCAGGATTTCTCCCTGCTCTTATCCACTTTTATCTGCCCCGAGATTTGTACATGCGTAAAGCGCACGGGTCAGACTAGCTTTTAGCCCCCATCCAAAGGACTCCACGTTTAGTTTGATTTTCCTGTCGAACTAGAGAGAAAGGGCGAGGCCTGGATTCAAACCGGGGTTACTCATGCATTGAAATCAGCAGGCGAACGTCTTAACCACTGTGCCACCTTCCTTCCCTTTATGTTGATGGCCTCCTACCTCAGACTACATTGAAACTTTACTGTACACACCATGCACTGTAAGATGATGCCCTATGTACATCACACACATCACTGATGTCCCCCTGGGCCCTGTTGATGGCCTCCTACCTCAGACTACATTGAAACTTTACTGCACACACCACGCACTGTAAGATGATGCCCTATGTACACCACACACATCACTGATGTCCCCCTGGGCCCTGTTGATGGCCTCCTACCTCAGACTACATTGAAACTTTACTGTACACACCACGCACTGTAAGATGATGCCCTATGTACACCACACACATCACTGATGTCCCCCTGGGCCCTGTTGATGGCCTCCTACCTCAGACTACATTGAAACTTTACTGTACACACCACACACTATAAGAAGATCACACACAACGACACAGTGAAGACGTACCATCTGCAGGTCGTCCTTGGCATCACTGATGTCCCCCTGGGCCCTGTTGATGGCCTCCTACCTCAGACTACATTGAAACTTTACTGTACACACCACACACTATAAGAAGATCACACACAACGACACAGTGAAGACACACCACGCATCACTGATGTCCCCCTGGGCCCTGTTGATGGCCTCCTACCTCAGACTACATTGATACACACCACACACTATAAGAAGATCACACACAACGACACAGTGAAGACGTACCATCTGCAGGTCGTCCTTGGCATCACTGATGTCCCCCTGGGCCCTGTTGATGGCCTCCTACCTCAGACTACATTGAAACTTTACTGTACACACCACACACTATAAGAAGATCACACACAACGACACAGTGAAGACGTACCATCTGCAGGTCACTGATGTCCCCCTGGGCCCTGATGGGCACTCTACTGCACTATGATCACCACTATGACACAGTGAAGGCCTGCAGGTCGTCCTTGGCATCACTGATGTCCCCCTGGGCCCTGTTGATGGCCTCCTCGGCCATCTCCTGGGCCTTCTGGGCCCCTTCCAGGGCCTTGCGCACCTCCTGGGCCGTGTCCAGGATCTCGCGCGCCTCCATCCTGGAAATGAAAACCCATTGGGAATCTTTACAAATAATGCAAAACCGTTGATAATTTATACAATGAATGAAAGTTAGGTTTTATGTCCACTCGGCTGCAAAACAGCACATATGGGACGAACCAGCAACCAACCACCATTCAATGCTCTGAGCAGATCCTGGAGGTTCTGCAATACCAGGTCTGATCACGAAGTTGAATTTATACGATTCGTACCATTTTGAAATTATGTCATCCAAACAATTAGGAGTGATAAAGCCCGAACAATTTTGACATTACATGACCCCAGCTAAAACTTAACTTCAGAAGAAGCAAAGGAAATAAAACCCACAGCAAACTGACTGAAAGACAGACAAAGAAAAATACACACAAGGCCTGTTCGGCGCTGCAGTTCAAGTATTGGCCAGGGCTCTGCTGTTCTCAGCGTTATACAGGACACACACACACAAGGACACCTGCTGTTCTCAGAGAAGACACACACACACAGCCACACACAGAGACTACATACGAGGCCTGTTCAGCGCTGCGGTTGAGGCATTGTGCCAGGGCCCTGCTGTTCTCAGAAAAGACACACACACACAGCCACACACAGAGACTACATACGAGGCCTGTTCAGCGCTGCGGTTGAGGCGTTGTGCCAGGGCCCTGCTGTTCTCAGTGTGTCAGAGACAGACACACCCACACACAGACAGACTACATACGAGGCCTGTTCAGCGCTGCGGTTGAGGCATTGTGCCAGGGCCCTGCTGTTCTCAGTGTGTCAAAGACAGACAGACAGACACACCCACACACAGACAGACTACATACGAGGCCTGTTCAGCGCTGCGGTTCAGGCGTTGTGCCAGGGCCCTGCTGTTCTCGGTGTCGGCCAGGATCTGGTTGATGTTCTGCAGGTCCTGCACCGTGCTGTTGATCTTGTCCGCCAGACGACGAATCTCCTCGGGGTCCAGGGACACGCGCATGTTCAGCACCTCCTCTGTCACCTGAGTGTGAGCATTATCGTCATCGTTATCACCATTATCATCAAGATGAATCTCCTCGGGGTCCAGGAACACATGCATGTTCAGCACCTCCTCTGTCACCCGAGTGTGAGCATCATCATCATCGTTATCATCTTCATCATTATCATTATCATCAAGATGAATCTCCTCGGGGTCCAGGAACACATGCATGTTCAGCACCTCCTCTGTCACCTGAGTGTGAGCATTATCGTCATCGTTATCACCATTATCATCAAGATGAATCTCCTCGGGGTCCAGGAACACATGCATGTTCAGCACCTCCTCTGTCACCCGAGTGTGCGCATCATCATCATCATCATCATCGTTATCACCATTATCATCAAGATGAATCTCATCGGGGTCGAGGGATACTCGCATGTTCAGCACCTCCTCTGTCACCCGAGTGTGAGCATTGTCATCATCATCATCGTCATTATTATCCCAATGATCACGAACATCATGGCGATATTCGGTTTCCTGGTCCCCTTGCTGCCTTCAGGTGAAACATTTTCACTTCGGAGAAGCTCAAAAGAGAACATTAGATTTTCTAGGGAAAACAAAAGGCAGCAGAATGGGCCAATAAGGCAACGAAAGTAGTAGAAGGCAGCAAGAAAAGGAGAAGGCAGAGTCAAAGAGAGTGACAGATTAGAGGTAGCTACCAGCACAGAACTTCCAGAAAGCAGGGAAATTATTTGTACTAAAAGATTCCCCCCTCCCACCCCCCAAAAGGAGAAGGCAGAGTCAAAAGGAGTCATGGATTAGAGGAGGCTGCTAGCACAGAACGTCCAGAAGGCAGGGGAATTATTTATACTGAAAGATAGATACACACACACACCAAAAAAAGGAGAAGGCAGAGTCAAAGAGAGTGATAGATTAGAGGAAGCTGCTAACACAGAACTTCAAGAACGCAGGGAAATTTGTACTAAAAGATCCCCCCTCCCTGACAGATTACAGGAAGCTGTTAGTAGCACAGACTTTCCAGAAGGCAGGAGAACTACTTGCTGACTGACCCTTTCCACATCCTCGGGGGTGGCGCGCTGAGCCCCCAGCACCCTGGAGATCTGGTTGAGGAGGTCCTCCAACTGGCTGCGGGCGTTCTCAGAGGAGTTGCGGGCCTCCACGGCGGCTGTGTAGGCCATCTGGGCCTCCTCCTTGGCCTCCTCAGCCCCCTGCTTGGCCGCTTGGACCTGCAACAGAGGTGGGGTATGTGTCAAATGCAGAGCACGGGGGAAAGGAAGACTGGTTGTGAGGGGATTGTCTTAAACCATGACAAGCTCCCAGCATAACATCATTGGTCTAAAATCCCCCGAAGACGGAGTGTGGCTGCCCACATGGCGGGGTAATCAAAAACGGTCACACACGTAATGTTCTCATCCCTAGCTGGTGCATTTGTACTGAACTGTTTAAGTGCTCTGGCTGTTGGGATGATCCCTGGAGTCGTTAAGCCAGGGATCAACAACAACATAATGCGCAATTTTGTACACCAGGGACGGTATTCACGTCGAGATAGCATGAGACTTAGCATGATGCTAACTTAGAAGCTCTTCCAAAAGTCCTATTAAATCCTATAGGACATTGGAAGAGCTTCTAAGTTAGCATCATGCTAAGTCTCATGCTATCTCGACATGAATACCGTCCAAGGTTTATATTTGGTTATTACACTTTCTTACTATTTTGTTAATCATATTACAAGGTGCATTATTCTCATTCTGGGGAGGGGGAAATATCGCCTGATATTCCGTAAAATAATGGTAATTATGAGTTGATAAATCAACAAAAATCATCACTCACGTCAGCCAGTAAAGTGTTGGCGTCCCCTTCTTTAGCGTTGAGCAGGTCCTCCGCTTGCTGCGCCATCTTCAGCGCGGTGTCGGCCTTGGTGACCGCACCGTCACAGCTCTCACCCCCGCACCGTCCGCACCCCCCGCCCCCGCACAGCGCATCGCACGGGGCACCTGGGGCTCCACACACCTGGCACACACACACACACACACACACAGAGATACACACACACACACACACAGAGATACACACACACACACACACACAGATACACACACACACAGGAATACAGATAAGCTCAGAATGTCTAATACACAGATACATAGCCTTGGCTTAAAGACCCACCACGCCACGTGTCAAAATCTCGGTTTTCCCTCTTATAGCTAGTAAGAAATCTTAAGAAATCTTCCTAGCATAAGAGGGAATGTGACACGTGATGTGGGGGGGTCTGTAAGGCGATGACAGACCAATTGACATAGAATGTGAAGAAACGAAGATGACTGCTGGGTTCAATAGAATTCACAACAAATTAAAACAAAGTCGAAATTAAAACCCAGAAGAAACGGTTTAATGATAAAAAAAACACAGAGCAAAACAAAACACGACGTTTCAGGTTCAACCCATTGTCTATTAGATCTTTATTTCATATTAATCGTCGTAAGTTTATTTGTCATCATTTTTACTTAAGTGATGTCACTGTCCACCGTAAAATTTTTGCATTGCATCACAAGTTGTTTACGTCTTTACGTCATGTGTGTCACTGTCATATCTATTTTTAGCACTGGACAACGGGTTGAACCCGAAACGTCGTGTTTTGTTTTGCTCTGGGTTTTTTTTTTAATCATTAAACCGTTTCTTCTGGGTTTTAATTTCGACTTTGTTTTAATTTGTTCAATCAATCAATCAATCAATCAATAATTTATTGTCTTTAAAACATAAAGAAATTCTTTGTCTGGCATGCACATAAAACACATATACAAATAGAGACAATAAGACAATATACAGTAAATACATCATAAGAATTAAATTACAATACAATATAGCACACACACACACACACACACACACACACACACACACACACACACACACACACACACGCACACACATTAAACAAACAATTTGTATAAAAGTAATAATAGGACAACAAACAAAATGTATAAAAGGGGGTACATAAAAACAAAGGTTTAGATTATAAAAGCCAATGCTGAATACTAGAACAATGTAAAATAATGTATGCTAAAGTCAACACACATTCACCCTGGCTCTCTCTCTCCCTCTCTCTCTCTTTTCCTCTCTCTCTCTCTCTGTCTCTCTCTCCCCCTCTCTCTCTCCCCTCCTCCCCCCCTTCCCCCAATCTCTCTCCCTCTCCCCCCCCCTCCTCTCTCTCTCTCCCTCACACACACACACACACACACAGCTTAAACAAACAATAATGGGACAATATGCATAAAACTAAATTAAAATGAATAATATCCCAATATACACAAAAACAAAGTTTA
>JAGGCT020000083.1:7500-63128 GCA_017654935.2 Phymorhynchus buccinoides
AAAAAAAAAAAAAAAAAAAAAAAAAAAAAAAAAAAAAAAAAAAAAAAAAAAAAAAAAAAAAAAAAAAAAAAAAAAAAAAAAAAAAAAAAAAAAAAAAAAAAAAAAAAAAAAAAAAAAAAAAAAAAAAAAAAAAAAAAAAAAAAAAAAAAAAAAAAAAAAAAAAAAAAAAAAAAAAAAAAAAAAAAAAAAAAAAAAAAAAAAAAAAAAAAAAAAAAAAAAAAAAAAAAAAAAAAAAAAAAAAAAAAAAAAAAAAAAAAAAAAAAAAAAAAAAAAAAAAAAAAAAAAAAAAAAAAAAAAAAAAAAAAAAAAAAAAAAAAAAAAAAAAAAAAAAAAAAAAAAAAAAAAAAAAAAAAAAAAAAAAAAAAAAAAAAAAAAAAAAAAAAAAAAAAAAAAAAAAAAAAAAAAAAAAAAAAAAAAAAAAAAAAAAAAAAAAAAAAAAAAAAAAAAAAAAAAAAAAAAAAAAAAAAAAAAAAAAAAAAAAAAAAAAAAAAAAAAAAAAAAAAAAAAAAAAAAAAAAAAAAAAAAAAAAAAAAAAAAAAAAAAAAAAAAAAAAAAAAAAAAAAAAAAAAAAAAAAAAAAAAAAAAAAAAAAAAAAAAAAAAAAAAAAAAAAAAAAAAAAAAAAAAAAAAAAAAAAAAAAAAAAAAAAAAAAAAAAAAAAAAAAAAAAAAAAAAAAAAAAAAAAAAAAAAAAAAAAAAAAAAAAAAAAAAAAAAAAAAAAAAAAAAAAAAAAAAAAAAAAAAAAAAAAAAAAAAAAAAAAAAAAAAAAAAAAAAAAAAAAAAAAAAAAAAAAAAAAAAAAAAAAAAAAAAAAAAAAAAAAAAAAAAAAAAAAAAAAAAAAAAAAAAAAAAAAAAAAAAAAAAAAAAAAAAAAAAAAAAAAAAAAAAAAAAAAAAAAAAAAAAAAAAAAAAAAAAAAAAAAAAAAAAAAAAAAAAAAAAAAAAAAAAAAAAAAAAAAAAAAAAAAAAAAAAAAAAAAAAAAAAAAAAAAAAAAAAAAAAAAAAAAAAAAAAAAAAAAAAAAAAAAAAAAAAAAAAAAAAAAAAAAAAAAAAAAAAAAAAAAAAAAAAAAAAAAAAAAAAAAAAAAAAAAAAAAAAAAAAAAAAAAAAAAAAAAAAAAAAAAAAAAAAAAAAAAAAAAAAAAAAAAAAAAAAAAAAAAAAAAAAAAAAAAAAAAAAAAAAAAAAAAAAAAAAAAAAAAAAAAAAAAAAAAAAAAAAAAAAAAAAAAAAAAAAAAAAAAAAAAAAAAAAAAAAAAAAAAAAAAAAAAAAAAAAAAAAAAAAAAAAAAAAAAAAAAAAAAAAAAAAAAAAAAAAAAAAAAAAAAAAAAAAAAAAAAAAAAAAAAAAAAAAAAAAAAAAAAAAAAAAAAAAAAAAAAAAAAAAAAAAAAAAAAAAAAAAAAAAAAAAAAAAAAAAAAAAAAAAAAAAAAAAAAAAAAAAAAAAAAAAAAAAAAAAAAAAAAAAAAAAAAAAAAAAAAAAAAAAAAAAAAAAAAAAAAAAAAAAAAAAAAAAAAAAAAAAAAAAAAAAAAAAAAAAAAAAAAAAAAAAAAAAAAAAAAAAAAAAAAAAAAAAAAAAAAAAAAAAAAAAAAAAAAAAAAAAAAAAAAAAAAAAAAAAAAAAAAAAAAAAAAAAAAAAAAAAAAAAAAAAAAAAAAAAAAAAAAAAAAAAAAAAAAAAAAAAAAAAAAAAAAAAAAAAAAAAAAAAAAAAAAAAAAAAAAAAAAAAAAAAAAAAAAAAAAAAAAAAAAAAAAAAAAAAAAAAAAAAAAAAAAAAAAAAAAAAAAAAAAAAAAAAAAAAAAAAAAAAAAAAAAAAAAAAAAAAAAAAAAAAAAAAAAAAAAAAAAAAAAAAAAAAAAAAAAAAAAAAAAAAAAAAAAAAAAAAAAAAAAAAAAAAAAAAAAAAAAAAAAAAAAAAAAAAAAAAAAAAAAAAAAAAAAAAAAAAAAAAAAAAAAAAAAAAAAAAAAAAAAAAAAAAAAAAAAAAAAAAAAAAAAAAAAAAAAAAAAAAAAAAAAAAAAAAAAAAAAAAAAAAAAAAAAAAAAAAAAAAAAAAAAAAAAAAAAAAAAAAAAAAAAAAAAAAAAAAAAAAAAAAAAAAAAAAAAAAAAAAAAAAAAAAAAAAAAAAAAAAAAAAAAAAAAAAAAAAAAAAAAAAAAAAAAAAAAAAAAAAAAAAAAAAAAAAAAAAAAAAAAAAAAAAAAAAAAAAAAAAAAAAAAAAAAAAAAAAAAAAAAAAAAAAAAAAAAAAAAAAAAAAAAAAAAAAAAAAAAAAAAAAAAAAAAAAAAAAAAAAAAAAAAAAAAAAAAAAAAAAAAAAAAAAAAAAAAAAAAAAAAAAAAAAAAAAAAAAAAAAAAAAAAAAAAAAAAAAAAAAAAAAAAAAAAAAAAAAAAAAAAAAAAAAAAAAAAAAAAAAAAAAAAAAAAAAAAAAAAAAAAAAAAAAAAAAAAAAAAAAAAAAAAAAAAAAAAAAAAAAAAAAAAAAAAAAAAAAAAAAAAAAAAAAAAAAAAAAAAAAAAAAAAAAAAAAAAAAAAAAAAAAAAAAAAAAAAAAAAAAAAAAAAAAAAAAAAAAAAAAAAAAAAAAAAAAAAAAAAAAAAAAAAAAAAAAAAAAAAAAAAAAAAAAAAAAAAAAAAAAAAAAAAAAAAAAAAAAAAAAAAAAAAAAAAAAAAAAAAAAAAAAAAAAAAAAAAAAAAAAAAAAAAAAAAAAAAAAAAAAAAAAAAAAAAAAAAAAAAAAAAAAAAAAAAAAAAAAAAAAAAAAAAAAAAAAAAAAAAAAAAAAAAAAAAAAAAAAAAAAAAAAAAAAAAAAAAAAAAAAAAAAAAAAAAAAAAAAAAAAAAAAAAAAAAAAAAAAAAAAAAAAAAAAAAAAAAAAAAAAAAAAAAAAAAAAAAAAAAAAAAAAAAAAAAAAAAAAAAAAAAAAAAAAAAAAAAAAAAAAAAAAAAAAAAAAAAAAAAAAAAAAAAAAAAAAAAAAAAAAAAAAAAAAAAAAAAAAAAAAAAAAAAAAAAAAAAAAAAAAAAAAAAAAAAAAAAAAAAAAAAAAAAAAAAAAAAAAAAAAAAAAAAAAAAAAAAAAAAAAAAAAAAAAAAAAAAAAAAAAAAAAAAAAAAAAAAAAAAAAAAAAAAAAAAAAAAAAAAAAAAAAAAAAAAAAAAAAAAAAAAAAAAAAAAAAAAAAAAAAAAAAAAAAAAAAAAAAAAAAAAAAAAAAAAAAAAAAAAAAAAAAAAAAAAAAAAAAAAAAAAAAAAAAAAAAAAAAAAAAAAAAAAAAAAAAAAAAAAAAAAAAAAAAAAAAAAAAAAAAAAAAAAAAAAAAAAAAAAAAAAAAAAAAAAAAAAAAAAAAAAAAAAAAAAAAAAAAAAAAAAAAAAAAAAAAAAAAAAAAAAAAAAAAAAAAAAAAAAAAAAAAAAAGAAAAAAAAAAAAAAAAAAAAAAAAAAAAAAAAAAAAAAAAAAAAAAAAAAAAAAAAAAAAAAAAAAAAAAAAAAAAAAAAAAAAAAAAAAAAAAAAAAAAAAAAAAAAAAAAAAAAAAAAAAAAAAAAAAAAAAAAAAAAAAAAAAAAAAAAAAAAAAAAAAAAAAAAAAAAAAAAAAAAAAAAAAAAAAAAAAAAAAAAAAAAAAAAAAAAAAAAAAAAAAAAAAAAAAAAAAAAAAAAAAAAAAAAAAAAAAAAAAAAAAAAAAAAAAAAAAAAAAAAAAAAAAAAAAAAAAAAAAAAAAAAAAAAAAAAAAAAAAAAAAAAAAAAAAAAAAAAAAAAAAAAAAAAAAAAAAAAAAAAAAAAAAAAAAAAAAAAAAAAAAAAAAAAAAAAAAAAAAAAAAAAAAAAAAAAAAAAAAAAAAAAAAAAAAAAAAAAAAAAAAAAAAAAAAAAAAAAAAAAAAAAAAAAAAAAAAAAAAAAAAAAAAAAAAAAAAAAAAAAAAAAAAAAAAAAAAAAAAAAAAAAAAAAAAAAAAAAAAAAAAAAAAAAAAAAAAAAAAAAAAAAAAAAAAAAAAAAAAAAAAAAAAAAAAAAAAAAAAAAAAAAAAAAAAAAAAAAAAAAAAAAAAAAAAAAAAAAAAAAAAAAAAAAAAAAAAAAAAAAAAAAAAAAAAAAAAAAAAAAAAAAAAAAAAAAAAAAAAAAAAAAAAAAAAAAAAAAAAAAAAAAAAAAAAAAAAAAAAAAAAAAAAAAAAAAAAAAAAAAAAAAAAAAAAAAAAAAAAAAAAAAAAAAAAAAAAAAAAAAAAAAAAAAAAAAAAAAAAAAAAAAAAAAAAAAAAAAAAAAAAAAAAAAAAAAAAAAAAAAAAAAAAAAAAAAAAAAAAAAAAAAAAAAAAAAAAAAAAAAAAAAAAAAAAAAAAAAAAAAAAAAAAAAAAAAAAAAAAAAAAAAAAAAAAAAAAAAAAAAAAAAAAAAAAAAAAAAAAAAAAAAAAAAAAAAAAAAAAAAAAAAAAAAAAAAAAAAAAAAAAAAAAAAAAAAAAAAAAAAAAAAAAAAAAAAAAAAAAAAAAAAAAAAAAAAAAAAAAAAAAAAAAAAAAAAAAAAAAAAAAAAAAAAAAAAAAAAAAAAAAAAAAAAAAAAAAAAAAAAAAAAAAAAAAAAAAAAAAAAAAAAAAAAAAAAAAAAAAAAAAAAAAAAAAAAAAAAAAAAAAAAAAAAAAAAAAAAAAAAAAAAAAAAAAAAAAAAAAAAAAAAAAAAAAAAAAAAAAAAAAAAAAAAAAAAAAAAAAAAAAAAAAAAAAAAAAAAAAAAAAAAAAAAAAAAAAAAAAAAAAAAAAAAAAAAAAAAAAAAAAAAAAAAAAAAAAAAAAAAAAAAAAAAAAAAAAAAAAAAAAAAAAAAAAAAAAAAAAAAAAAAAAAAAAAAAAAAAAAAAAAAAAAAAAAAAAAAAAAAAAAAAAAAAAAAAAAAAAAAAAAAAAAAAAAAAAAAAAAAAAAAAAAAAAAAAAAAAAAAAAAAAAAAAAAAAAAAAAAAAAAAAAAAAAAAAAAAAAAAAAAAAAAAAAAAAAAAAAAAAAAAAAAAAAAAAAAAAAAAAAAAAAAAAAAAAAAAAAAAAAAAAAAAAAAAAAAAAAAAAAAAAAAAAAAAAAAAAAAAAAAAAAAAAAAAAAAAAAAAAAAAAAAAAAAAAAAAAAAAAAAAAAAAAAAAAAAAAAAAAAAAAAAAAAAAAAAAAAAAAAAAAAAAAAAAAAAAAAAAAAAAAAAAAAAAAAAAAAAAAAAAAAAAAAAAAAAAAAAAAAAAAAAAAAAAAAAAAAAAAAAAAAAAAAAAAAAAAAAAAAAAAAAAAAAAAAAAAAAAAAAAAAAAAAAAAAAAAAAAAAAAAAAAAAAAAAAAAAAAAAAAAAAAAAAAAAAAAAAAAAAAAAAAAAAAAAAAAAAAAAAAAAAAAAAAAAAAAAAAAAAAAAAAAAAAAAAAAAAAAAAAAAAAAAAAAAAAAAAAAAAAAAAAAACTAAAAAAAAAAAAACATATAATAAAAATTAAAAAAGTAAAAGAAAAAAAGGAAAAAGGAAAAAAAAAGTAATGGTGACCAACATATTAACGAAAAAAATCTATATTTTTATAAATAAGGGATGTAATTACATAAAAGGAGTGTAAAAATAAATTAGAAAAAAACAAACGAACAAAAGAATGAAATTATTTTAGACATATATATACATGTATAAAATTTTAGCGCAATATGTATTTATTTTGAAAGGGTGAACTACAAATTTTTTGATCATACTCAGTGGGAGGTACAAAGTCAGAATATACTGACAAAAATATGTTAAGAATAGAATTGTGGTACTGTGATAAGGAGTTAGGGGATAATTAGTAGATTTCTGATGATTGAGTGAAAACTATTGAGAACACTTCCACAATCATAATCCGATACACTAAAGTTTTATGAAATGTTTTTTTTTTTATGCAATTGGTGTTTTTTATATCAATTTAGATGTTTTTTATATTGAATATAAACCACATACCCTTGACACCACACTTTACCGGTATTATCTGTTAAGGCATCGCATAAATTATATTTCTTTTTGTTCACAACATGTCTCTGCACCAATCAAACAAGACAAAAAATCCCTCTCTCTACGACTGTCCCCCCCTCCTCCATTCTATGTGTAAACTCTTATCTAACATACTCTTGTCACTGTTCTCCTTACATTTTCTTCACAGACCAAAATCCGACCAAACTAGTTATTGTTATTTGTGCTATCACAAAGCTGCATTGATCTCAATTTGGTCCCTATGCACGAACATGGATAATAAAACTAAGCTAATATCTCAAGGAGTGAGCTATTTGATTCATGTTAACAAAGATTGTGTCAGAAATGCAGAGTGACCAAACTTGGTCAAGGTGCAAAAAACGGCCGACGCCTGAGTTCCTAATAAAAACAACCTACAAACGAAAAACAAAAAAGCGGGAATCAAATTTAAGATTTCAAAAAAATTGAAGAGGTAAAACCAAAGTGTCTATTTAAAAAAAAGCTTATGTAGACAAAAAGCAAAACTTACAATGAAAACTAAAAAAAACGTTTTTATAATAGGTAACCAAAAAAAAAAAAAATACCACCATTGTGTTTCGATGTCTCTATAGCTTCGACTCCTCTCGTTTTAGTAGCCCGGTGTTGCTGTGTCCCCATGTATTTTCCATTTACGTCTGCCAAACATTTTTTAGTACTTTTCACTCTAATCAACACCCCCCGTCCCAACCCTAAGGATCACTAATTCCCCCCACCCCAAAGGCAACACCTAAACGAAGGTATGAGGCACCACCCACCCGAGCAAAAAAGGGACACACCGCTCTCAGCTAAACTTACCCCCCCCCCTAAAACCCCGCTACCCCACCGCCCGCCCACCGCTTATCTGAATGTAAGGGAGTAAATAAAGAAATAAAAAGAGCCACTTAGGGTGCAACAACAAAAAAAACAACCCCCCGTTGTGTAACAGATAATCAACTCGAACGACCCTTATGGGTCTCACTCGTTTGTTTTGCATGGTAATCGTTCCATCCCGCATTTTTCGTTTGTCGTTGGCCTGTTAGCCATTTGTTGGAAAATCACACGATTTCGCTTGGTTTCTTCCATTCTTCATATGGGCACTCCCAGACTCAGATGAAAGGGGGGAAAATTATTCCAATCATAACTGGCCAGGAGGAAAAAAAAAAAAAAAAAGATTTTTTTTTTTCCCTTTTTTTTTTTCTTTTCATATTTTTTAACTTTTTTTTTAAAAAAAAGGGTAAAAAACAAAAACTGGGCTTTTTTTAAATTCCATAAAAAAAAAAAAAAACGTGCACAGAAAAATCTAGTGGCCCAAATTCCCCCCCGACCCCGGCCCGCCAGGGGTAAAAAAAAACCCTTTCACTTTTGGTTGGCAGCCCGGGTCTATAGTAAAAAAAAAAAAGTATTTACAAAAACAAGGCATTTTCCTTTACATCCTCCATTTTTAATTAGGGATTACATTTGGAGGAGGAGGAGGGGGAGAAGAAGGAGAAGGAGGAGGAGAGAGGGAGAGGAGGGAAAAGAAGAGAGGAGGAGGAGGGGGGAGGAGGAGGGGGGAGGAGGAGAAGGAGATTGTCAAGGTGGGGGGTGAGGTCTCCTATAAGTGAATGATTTAAAATAGGGAGAGAGAAGAAGCTTGATGAGAAAAGAGAGTAAAGATTTTGGGGTTGCCTTTTTGTTTTCCCGTCATTTCCTGGGGGGCCGTTTACCTTCTCTCACACCACAAACCACCACCCACATACCCACCCCCCAACCCCCCCACACCCCCACACACACACAAAAACACCCCCACCACCATCACACTTTCACATGGCCCAATCATCAGCTTATAAACACAACAGACAACACCCACACACACACACACAACACTTACACACACACCACACACACACACACACACAGACATCACACATTTACAGTACAGATGAGCCACACAGATGAGCACGAGAACAGAGCGAAGTGAGTTAGAGAGACAGCCGACTGATTGAGAGAGAGAAGAAGGGAGAGTGAGAGCATGGACGGGCCATGAGCGCTGCCTCGCTGTTTCGCTGGACGTCGCCCGTTCTCAATTACGGTTTGCTTAAAGACAGACATACTATCGATGTGCTTTTAAACACTATAATACTCACCAGCACTATGCAGCTAACTTTCCCAGCCCATTTTAGGGTCGGGATCGTCAGATGTCGGAGTGTGTTTGTGCTGCCCCTTATCCAGTTATTTATCCAGCACCCTACTACGGCCCCTAAGCCCTTGCAAGAGAACAATATAACGGCTTAGCGTTACTGATTCTACTGAACATAGCTCGCACCAGACCTTTCCAATTCGTCCTTCGAACAGCCTAATCGTACAAAAATTGTAATCATTATCGAGATCCTGCTAAGTTATATACCTTGATCTTTTCATCAGATCAAACATAAAATCGACTCAACCATAATTATGCTTCATCTATTGCATACCTTCTAAATAGCTGATTGCCAACAGTCTATACACAGCAATTAAGTTACGGCATACGTTTTATACAAAGAGGACGCGAATCACTCTCTAATTAGAACATTGTCTACGAGGGCGCGCACACACCATATTATGTGGTGCCTATTAAATACGTTTCAGTGGTACGGGGGGGAACCTGATTACACGGGCGTTACACAGACGTAAAAAACGGTTCGTTACAAGAGGGAATTACTCTCTATGAGTAAAGTCTCGAGGGCATACACTCCATTAACTATGTGTGGGTTGCAACAGCTCTACACACGAGCGTAACGTCCGTATACACAGAGTCTAACGGCTGTTACAAGAGGGACTAACTCTCTATATTTAACGTTCTCGAGGGACATATACATCCATATTCTGTGGCTGCAACAGTCTTGAAAACTGAGTAACGGTCGTTACACAGTGCGTAACGGTTGTTCACCACGAGGAATACTATCTATTTAAACGTCTCGAAGGCATACACATCCATATTAAGTGGTTGCAACAGTCTTGCACACTGAATAACGAATCGCTATACGGTAGCGTCACGGTTGTTAGAAGCACGAACTACTCTCTATTGAAACGATACACTCGAGCGGCCATACACATCCCATATTCTATGGTTGCAACAGTTTGCATACTGAGTAACGGTTGTTACAAAGAGCGTAACGGTTGTTACATGCGGGAATAATATATATTTAAACGTATCGAGGGCATACACATCCATATTGTGTGGTTACAATAGTCTTGCACACTGAGTAACGGTCGTTACAGAGCGTAACGGTTATTACAAGAGGGAATAATGTCTATTTCAACGTCTCGAGGGCATGCACGCTCCATATTCTATTGTTGCGACAGATCTTTGCACACTGAGTAACGGTTGTTGCATACAGGAAATACTCAGATTTTATCGTCTCGAGGGCATAGTTTTTACACAACTGTCTTCTGTGGTTTGGCGATAGTCTTCAACACACTGAGTCAACAGGTCCGCCTCTACCACAGAGCGTAACGGTGGCTTACAATAGGGAAAACCTCTCTATATTAGCCGTACTCGACGACATACAACATCCATATTCTGTGTGGAGTGCAACAGTCTTTGCACACTGTAGTAACGGTCGCTTACACAGGAGCGCTCAAACGGTTGTTTCTTATAACAGGCCGGACTCACGCTCTTTTCTAAACGATACTCGTAGACATACATACACCTATTATTGTTGTTCAAACAGTCATTGTACACTGTGTAATGGTCGTTACACAGAGCGTAACGGTTTTTACAAGAGGGAATACTCTCTATTTAAATGTCTCGAGGGAATACACATCCATATTGTGTGGTTGCAACAGCCTATCACACTAAGAGTAGCGCAGTCAGTTCTACACTATGATACGTAACGGTTTTTACAAGAGCGGAATACTCTCAATTGTACTATCTCGAGGGCATACACATCCATGTCCCGTGGCTGCATTGGCATGCACACTGAGTATTCTCGTTACACAGTGGCGTATACGGTCATTACTAGGGGGAAGAGGATAATACTCTCTATTTCGATGGCAAACGTCTCTGAGGGCATACCTTCATATTCCTTAACTGCACTAGTCCTATGCACACTGGCAACGCTCGTTCCGACGGCCGTAACGGTTGTTACAGAGGGAATTCTCTCTATTTACAGGCGTCTACGATGTTAATGTATGACATCTTTGAGCTGATAAGTAACTTTGCCAAAACCTATGTCGACACTCGACGAATGGTTCGACTCTACACCAGAGCTGGCCTTCCAACAGGGTGTCTATCATAATTAGGCCGATAATACTCTCTATGTAAACGTCCTCGAAGAGCCGCGTACACATACTGCATCCGTATATTCGGTAGCTTCCAACAGTCCTCTGCACACTGAGTACAACGCCGTCGTTACACAAGCAGCGTAATACTTGTTATGGCTTTTTCCCAGTGAAGCGGACACCGGACAACTCCTATTTTTAAACGTCACAAATTTTCGACTGTAATGTCTTTACACATATACACAACTTAAATATATGTTAGAAAATATTGCACCGCTAAGAACATAATCACAGTACAGACAGAAGAACAGACAGTCTGATCAGATCAGACGCACTCACACACGCACATCGACAACACACACACACACACACACACACACTACACACACACCAGCACAAATAATACACACACACACACAACACACAACACAAAAACACAAATCAAACACATATTGTGTGGTATAATGTACAACAACACCACACACATTTCCCGAACACTCATATTCTTAATATAGCACCACACATTAAGTTTTTTACAACACACACACACAACACACACACACTGACACACACACAAACACATTGAGCTATATATAATTATATATATATTATATATACATATATATACACACATACACGCTTTACATTCGGGACTATCTTATCAATAAATTATCATATACACACACACACATCAGACCGCTGCGCTTTGCGCGCACACACACGTCACGCACACGCACACGCACAGCGCACGCACACAATCGCACGTCGCACACACGCACCCGCACACAAATCCCACATAGGCAACAACGCATAACGGCATCGCCCACAGCGTATCCCACGCTACACGCACACGAGCCACGCACACCGCGACATTACAGTCCACACTGCAACAGGACACATTGAACGCACGACGCACACGACACACGTTCCACACTACAGCCGCTAACACACTTGCACAACGACACACAGATACACACAATCACACAGACACACCACACATTGACACAACCACACAACACACATCTGCTCGTGCTCTGCAAACACCACGACATACACACACTCACACCGCACACACACACGCACACGCCAACGCACACGCAATTCCCACACACACACATACCACGCCGCGCACACTCCACGCACGTCTTAGTCACACATACACACCACACCCACTACACATGACTACACCCACAAAACACTCACACACACAGAGTTCCTACACGACTCATCTATGTAATATACACCACACTATACATGATACACACACAAACACTACAACACACACACACACCCACACACACACATCACACACACACACCACTATATACGCACACGCACCGCACACGCACACGCACACACGCACACACACACAATCATGCACACACACATTAAAAAAAAGCACAAATTTTCGACGTAAGGTCTTTTCAAAAACACAACTTAAATAATGGCAGAACATATTGACACCGCTCAATGAACTAATACAGACAGACAGACAGGAACAGACAGACAGACAGAACAGACGACACAATCACACACACAACACACACACACACACTACACACACACACACACACACACAACACACACATACACACACACATACACACACACACACACACACACACACACACACACACACAAACACACAACACACACAACCACACACACATCCTACACACTCATTCATAATATACACCACACACAACACAACACACACACACACACAACACACATACACATACCATAATATATATATATATATATATTATATATTTAAATATATATATATATATACACACACACACATTCGTGTCTCTATACATCCACACACACGCCACTAACACACACCCAAACTCTACACTGCACACACACACACACACACACACACAACACACACACCCAACACACAACACACACACTTACACACACACACACGCACACGAACGCACGCAACGCACACGCAACGCACACGCACGCACGCACACGCACACACACCACACACACACACACACACACACACACACACACGCACGCACACACACATGGCACAACACACACAGGCACACGCACAGCACACTCACACACACCTAGCACATGCACCACTCACACCACACATTCACAAACGCGCGCGCGCGCGCGCGCGCCGCGCAGTGCGCCACACGTACACGCACACGGACACGCAGACACGAACACACGCACACACACGCACACACGACACACACGCACACACGCACACACGCACGCACACAACACATCCCACAGACACATACACATACACCATACACACGCACGGCACATACAAAGTAAATCATTTACTCAAAACACATGTTTACGTACTTTAAAAAAGCAAAATTTTCAAAACTATGAACTTTCATTCTAGGTGCTAAAGACACGATGACGATAATAAACAGGACTTTCAATTTAAAACAAAATTGTGAATTGTGAGCATAGCATAGATCACTCATTTCTTTGACTGTTTAAAAAACAGTTGACGATTTTTTTTTTTTAATTTTTAAAAAACTGTTCACGGGTGGATTGATTGAAGGTTGGGGTTGGGGTTGGGGGAGGAAGAGAAGACAGGAGGGGTTATAGGTGTATTCACTGACTGAAAGCTAGTGTTGAGGGGGGGGTGGGGGTTATGTTCAAGCCCTAAGAGGGTGGGATGCGCCCGAGTAACAGTTCCACTAGACACTGTACTGGTTCGCATACACGTTAAGAAGGGAGAGTTAGGTTGATGGGAGAGAGAAGGAATTGTCAGGTGCAAGGGCAAGTGGCAAGAAGACAAGTGGGTAGTATGGGGCTGCTGACAGCATAATATTTATACTGCACTATATCATTACTAATTCTGGCGGTTAACCACCATGTTTGAGTAACATAGTAAAGTAACATATTCTGCTGCCAGCAGTGGCGGTCAGCCCTCATACATGTTCAATAGAATCATCTTAGACTGGGTGCAACTGTGTTTGATCAGTTCAATGAGAACTGTATTCCTCCTAAAGTGTGTGTTTAACATGTACTGTTAAGAAGTTCTTTTATATTCGTTTGACTAACATGTAAGCGTGTTTGATTTGACTGCAAGAAAAGCTATCACTATGCTTGCGATTAGTGTCTTCCACATCGACGCCTGGAAATATGTTTGTTATTGCTGTATGCAAAGCTATTGGGGCATGAAAGTTCTTCTTTATGTGATGTCTGTGCTTCTGCATTCTGTCGTCTGTCTTGCTTAGCTAGTTGGCATTGCGACTTATTGCTACAAGGTAATATTGCTACTTAGGTTTGATAACACGATACTGGCACTTTTACATAAAGGAGCCGATTTTCACTCAAGGAATGAGGTGGTCTTCATACACTACATGACAGCTCACGGGCACTGTGCATGCGATTTGCATTCTATGCTTGGCGATACGTGTCAGCACTCGACATAGTATAGCACACTCGCAAACTGGCCAAGCGGGTTTATGTCTGCGACGCTTCGAGCACGTCACTGTATGGCAGTCACTACAGCGGCACACTTTCATATACTGGAATAAGATCAGGCACGCAAACACAAGGGCACGCAGTCTTCGCTACTCACGCGCGCACACGCAAGCTTGCGTGGTATTACGCACACTCAAGCACACAAGCACGCAACGCTCATCAGGCACATCGCACTGACTAGCGCACGACGCAAACGCATACACGATCAGCACATTCACCACACACACACACACACACATTGCTATCACCGCACGGCACACGCACGCTACACACACTTTGACAGCATCACCACACACACACACACACACCACGACACACATCTACACACACAACACTACACACATACACCATCGTATCGCAGCACAATAGTAAAGAGCTTGTTGTTCTGGACTTTTTCGCCGGTGCTAAGTATAATAGAAGGACAAGTTTAGTGTAAATATACAATGTAAAAAAAAAAAAAAAACAAACGCTCAAACAAAAACAATCTGTTCGCATGGCACATATTATATTTTGAGGGTGCTGGGCAACTTTCCTAATTTGGCATTACCAAGCTATGTCGGCAAGGTAGCCGCGGCGGCATCCACACAGCAACTCACTGTCATGTCAGAGGTGAGCACGCAGTGGCACACTAAACCAACCATTTTTTCTTGTTGTGAGCGTTGTATTTGCCCTGCAGTAAACACTGGGGCGAAGACTTATTTAGTCTTGCCTAGTATAAATGGGGCGGATCGGGGGTGGACGTTTGTATGTTATTTTTTCTGCGTGTTTCTTTGTCTGTCATAATCTCTGGTTTTCTCAGTTAGCTTAAATTAGGCCTATGTGGAAGTTCTGCTCGCAGGCGTGTTGATGCGAAGATGCGTGAGTTTCTTGCAAAGTTTACCATTATTGAGTCTTTATTAAAGATCACAAGAGTCAAGTGTTCTAGTTGCGATCGCTTGCGGCCCAAGGCTATGCTCATCAATAGTATCGTTACACCTACATTTTAGCACAACCTGCTTCCTTTTAGGAAGATGCTACATTGTGAGTGTGGCGGCATGTAAGATCACGCATAAGAGCCTTATAACCAAGCTTGGCTAACGGGCACCATACTGCAAGCAACTTAGGTGGTATAGCACGCTACCCGCTATGTACGCTGCGGTAGTAGGATTTAAAGTAAGCGAGCTTAACTTTGTCCTGGACAGCGCTCGCGAAGCCCCAAAATAAGACAAGGAGTCAGGCCAAGAACAGCAAGACTAGATTAGGCAGCCTTATATCTGGGCATGGGCATTCGAAGGAATCTTATCGCCTTCTCTGTCGCTGAAGACTGGGGGGCCGTAAAGAAGCGCTTATGGTCATTCACATTGTTACGATCCTCGTCTTGGGAGGATAAGGCGTCTTTCACCTGGTCTGGGTACGCCTTGCATTGGGCACGCAAGGAGGCGAAATCCATGCAAAAAGTCAGAAGTGCAATCCGAGGGCGTAAGGGCAGGCTGCAGGTTCATGCAGCTGAGTATTACGTCACACAGCCGTGCAACGCCGGGCTGTGTCAACGTTGCGTGTCCATGCTTGCAAGAGCTCTCAACGCTGCCGCGCCGGTTGCAAGGAATTAGGATGAGAGAGGGGCAACGTACTTGTTTATAACCTTTCTAATAGAAGTATTCGTAGTAATGGGGGTCGGTCCTACGCTAGCATTGAGGGCAGAAATAATACCTACACATTGATCGGCGTTTGACAACAACTGAAAGACTGCTAGTCAGACACAACGAAGATTGTGGGGGCGGAATAACCTACGAAATAACAATAACATTTGTCGAGGCATGTGCAAAGAAACAACATGCACAGGCGCTGAGCTACTATTATCGTAACGATTCCATGCACTCAATCAAACTAAACAGTATTCTTAAAAACTATCTTCTTTCCGGGCAGAACAACCAGGGAGATTGGCAATGTCTGCTCAACGAGCAGTGTTGTTTCCGGCTGATGGTCGGGCGGTGGAGTGCTATTTAAAGAACTTGCCACGCCTCCTGGCCACCGAGTAGCCCTCCAAGCTAGTTATGTAAAGCAATACCTCTCTACGCCTGTCGCTTGCCCCACTAATCGGCGCGACCCAGTCTGCACGGGAACCGGCATTTCTCCGCGCCTAGTGTACCTTTCCTTACTTCGCGAGGTCCTCGTGTGTTACCAAGCATCGGACAGAGGGCAAGGGCATAGATGATATATGATAATGGCCCTGCAATGGTGAGGAGAGATTAAGAGCAGAAAATAGCTGGCTAAGAGGAAGTAAACGATGGGGAATGAGAGATCAAAAGTAGGAAAGTGGAGCAAGCTAAGTAGGAAGGAAGAATGCTAAGATAGAAGTTAAATATCGAGGTAAGCAAGAATGGACAGATCCTAGACTGACAAAAAAAAGATAAATTAATATAGAGAAATAAAAGAGATATCAGACATTAGGAATTAGAGGAATACTCTAACGGTGGTGCTCGCCGGCTATCCTAGTTTTCGTCGATAAATCGCCAGCACAAAGTTGGCCTTGTTTCGACTATTACACAGAGAACAGGAAACAGAAGAACAGAGAAGAGGCATGAAAAAGGGGCAAGGGTTCAACAGTCGCGAGTTGGTCGTGGCTGGCTTTGATGGCAGAGTTAGCGGGTTTCCGGCTAACTGCCACCGTGTCTAAAAGTACAGCAGGGCCTACAGAGGAATAAAACATGACAACTGTGGTCAGAGCTGCTTTGCGAGACTTCTGCTCCTCCCCTCCCCGTGCTCTCGCTAGTCATATTTCAGTCTCCTCTCGAGGTCTGTGAAAAATGTCGTCTCTCCTCGTCATGCTCGTCTGAAACATTCCTTCGTCTCTCTCTTTCTCTGCCTCTCTCTCCCTCTCTCTCATATCTACTCTCGATATTCATGCTCTCTTGTTATGTTGTGTCTATTACTAAGCCGCCGCTTTGCCCCCAGGGTTCGCTTTCCCGGAATGATTATGGGGTTGCAGAAGGGCGCTATTCATTATGAAATTGTTTGAACTGAATTAAAGTTGTGCTCTCATCATCTCAAGTCTGCTTTCTGCCTATCATGGATCATCTCTTCTCTTCCTTCTCTCATCTCATCTCCTCAAAAAAAAAAAAAAAATCCACTGCCGATCGCTCTCATTCTCAGTTCGTCATCTCAAAGAATCGATTCTGGGCTCTCGTTCCCCCATTCGCGGTACCACCGCAGGCTTTGTAATTGTTTGTTGTGGATAGGGTGTATGTTTTGTTTCTATAAAATTTGTGTCTTGAAATGTAAGAACAGGCTGACTAAAAGATAAAGCTTTGACAAGCTTTGTTTAAATGTATTAATGGGTAAAGAGGGAGTAGTGTGACATACAGTCTCAATTTTAAAAAAAAAATGGTTTGGCTATGAAATCAATACTCGAGCAAGTTAGAAATTATCAAGAAAAAATAATTGATCTGCACATGCTTTAATTGGCAATTATTGTTAACATTTCATTTGATTGTTGTTGTAATGGTAATGGGTCAAATTTTACCTTAATTTTTCTTTGCATGCTTTTCTCATATTTTCGATTTCACTTGTATCTAAAGAAATGAAACACGACCATCTCCATGTTTTTGACAAAAGCGCATTACCATAGACAGGCCACAAAGCAAGAGACGTTGAGTTTTGTGTGTGGTTGGTTCAGAGTCGTGACGAAGGCATGTGTCAAACAGCGACAATGCAATAGAAACAAGATGGTAAGCCACATAAGGCATGTGATCAAAAACAGCTAGAAACAATAAGGCATGTGTAGAGCGACAAGATGGTAAGCCACATAAGGCATGTGTCAAACAGCGACAATGCACTAGAAACAAGATGGTAAGCCACATAAGGCATGTGACAAACAGCGACAATGCACTAGAAACAAGATGGTAAGCCACATAAGGCATGTGTCAAACAGCGACAATGCAATAGAAACAAGATGGTAAGCCACATAAGGCATGTGACAAACAGCGACAATGCAGTAGAAACAAGATGGTAAGCCACATAAGGCATGTGACAAACAGCGACAATGCAATAGAAACAAGATGGTAAGCCACATAAGGCATGTGACAAACAGCGACAATGCATTTAGAAACAAGATGGTAAGCCACATAAGGCATGTGACAAACAGCGACAATGCAGTATTAGAAACAAGATGGTAAGCCACATAAAGCATGTGACAAACAGCGACAATGCAATAGAAACAAGATGGTAAGCCACATAAGGCATGTGACAAACAGCGACAATGCACTAGAAACAAGATGGTAAGCCACATAAGGCATGTGACAAACAGCGACAATGCAATAGAAACAAGATGGTAAGCCACATAAGGCATGTGTCAAACAGCGACAATGCAATAGAAACAAGATGGTAAGCCACATAAGGCATGTGACAAACAGCGACAATGCACTAGAAACAAGATGGTAAGCCACATAAAGCATGTGTCAAACAGCGACAATGCACTAGAAACAAGATGGTAAGCCACATAAGGCATGTGACAAACAGCGACAATGCAATAGAAACAAGATGGTAAGCCACATAAGGCATGTGACAAACAGCGACAATGCAATAGAAACAAGATGGTAAGCCACATAAGGCATGTGACAAACAGCGACAATGCATGTTATAGAAACAAGATGGTAAGCCACATAAGGCATGTGACAAACAGCGACAATGCAATAGAAACAAGATGGTAAGCCACATAAGGCATGTGACAAACAGCGACAATGCAATAGAAACAAGATGGTAAGCCACATAAGGCATGTGACAAACAGCGACAATGCAATAGAAACAAGATGGTAAGCCACATAAACGACATGTGACAAACAGACCATTGGTTTCTTTACCATCCCTTCTGCCACAAGGCGCGTTTTCCTTTTATTTGCCTTGCAAACAATTATTTTGTGCACTGCCCTTAAATCGCATATCCTTACAAGGGCAATATCGTACAATACATTTCTTATTGATTATCAGTTGTACATAATAATTTTTGTGTATCAAGTAGGGTATGGAGTAGGAAGATGCGTTTGCTTAGGCTGTAGTAACATTTTATTTTTACTCTTGTATATCCAAATGTTCCTGTTGCGATATTGCAATAATCAAACATCGTAAACTCAAAGTGTTTGTTGTAAAATAAAAAGAAGCAGAGAACTACTTTGGTAAGGGAAGACGGCATGTAAAAAGCGCATGGGAGGGTTAGAAGCCCACCGCCAATTATCTCATGAAATAAAAGAACATTTCATGTCAAATAGGGCCCTATGAGACGAATGCTAAGACATTAACGCTCGTCTGCATTGGGACAAATTAAGACTGAAATTTGCAAACGTTTCAATGAGATACAATTGGGCCACATGGGCTTCTTACCCGCCCAATGCGCGTAAAAAGATGGTAAGCCCCGTCTTCCCCTAGTCCTTCTGAGTGGCTTTTGTTTGCCCACTGACTCACGTTTCAAACAGTCTGGCAATGTGATTTCCAACCCTGGTGTGGGAGAAACTCTGCGGAGAGCTGGACAACAGAGGGTCTTCAGAGAAGAAGCCCCCCTTGGTCAAGTGTCTCGGTCCCTGAACTCCTTACACTCTAAGGGGGCCGGGCCTTAAATAGCACCCAGGTCATGACTCTGGGTGCCCCTCTGCTGTCACCACCTTTTTCTTTTTTCCCAGGAGCTGCCGGGATTTGAACCCACACCGGTCACCCATCCAAGTTCTGATCATGGTCGATGTACTGTATGTCGGCATATAACAAAAGGGTCACTTTGATTTTCACCACGGAGAGCTGACTCTTCATTGGCTCAGAGCAGAGCACCGTGAGGGTACTCCTGAAGTATGTAAATGAGGCTTGGCCGGTCTTTGTCCCGTATCAAAAAGTCACCACTTTTACTGGTCTTTTCGTACTGCCGGGATTTGAACCCCGGGCATTGCCTCCAGTATTGTTCCCAACATATTTGTATTTACAAAATGTCACATATGTGTCTGATTCAGACGCAAGAGGACGTAAAACACCATTAAATTCGTCGTCTTTGTCCCGTGTTGCGTCAGACTGGACTGAGACATGCGAGTACACTGGGTGTTTAGAGCGCCTTGTGGATTGAATGCCCCCGGCCTTTTTGTTATAGCGCTACCCCTACCTACTTTGATTAATTATTGTAATAAAACTAAACATTGTTTTGTTACATTTCTTTCTCTTACTAATGACGAAGATATCAAAGTAAACTCCTAAACTCTTTCCGCGCTACAAAGGTTTCGTTTATTGATGTGCTAATGCTTCAAACTTTGATTTTCGTTTTTCTCCAAACTACTGAAACGCGATATACGCTACTCTGGTAGGCAACCCTCGATATAAAGGTATTCCTTTGTGGAAACAGACACACGAAGGTAAGATTTTAGAGTATTTGATTTAGCCTCTAGGACTAACCATCGATCTTCATTTAGGTACGTTTGACTTTGTAGTGACAACGTGTACGTTACGTGACTTAATACTTGTAGAGCGTAACCACTTTTTAAAGGGTCGATCGAAGATGCGTGCTGTTCCAATCATCAAATTTAACCATTTTTTCCCCCCTAGCCTACATCTCGTAAACGGTCAAATTCTTAAGTGGCATCGTACCTCTCCCACAAAATTCGATTTAATTTCATACGTAATTTGTTATAGTTATTGTGCTAATGTATAAGCAGACAAAGGCAAGAATAGGCTACAACCTCATTGACGCAGACGACATTCAGATCAGATCAGATCAGATCAGATAATAGGGACGAGATGACATAGCCGTTAGGCTTTTAAAGTCCCCTCGATTTTTGTTTTCATACAATGTATTTGCTTAATTGACAAGGTCGTCGATTGCTCAGTTTTTTGTTGATGAATTAATCATCATATTCATATATTCTCCATGAAATAGTTAATTCATTACATTGCAGTCCGTTTGTATGCACAACGCACACAACTGCATACTCATCCTGATATGAGAAAATAAAAGGTCTAGCCGTTCCAGTTATGAAAGGTAGGTGAAGACGGGGTAAAAAGCCCATGGGCGGGTAAGAAGCCCATGGCCAATTATCTCATGAAATGAAGCACATTTCAGTCCAATTTGAAGCCTATGGGCGGGTAAGAAGCCCATGCCAATTATCTCATGAAATTAAGCAAATTTCAGTCAAATGTTTAGACTTTCGTCTCATGGGCAAAATTTGACTGAAATTTGCTTCATGTCATGAGATAATTGGCATGGGCTTCTTACCCGCCCATGGGCTTTTTAACCCGTCTTATTATGCGCAACGGTCAGGTTGTAGTTTACAACTAAACCCTCCTCTTGTTATGCCCCTGTCCCGTAAATGCCACTGGAAACGTCTCCAAAGTTCTATTTCAAGTCAAGGAGTGTGTTCCTGTCTAAACCCAATGTCAACTCGGGGAAGAAGGAACATGCAGTTATTTATTCAGACCCACCACTTGCTCAGTGACTGCAACAAAGTCTCGTTTTCCATGTCATTGTGAACGTGTTGTGCATAGTGTTTGTCTACTTCTGGTGGTTCAGTCTGCTGGCATAGCGTAACACGCGCAAGATACCAAATAGAGTGCTATTTTCATCTGCGTACGAACGCATATACTCGGTGAGGAGCTATACTCGGTGAGGAGCTGGGGGGGTTTGCAACACCACGTGCACCCCCTGCGCCTGCCTTGTTCCCCCCCCCCCCACCCCCCCCCCCCCCCCCCCCCCCCCCCCCCCCCCCCCCCCCCCAAACCCCCCCCCCCCCCCATGCACCCCCCAAAAACCGCCCCCCCCCATTCAAAGAAACACCCCCGGCACCCCCCCCGCCCCCCCCCCCCCCCCCCCCCCCCCCCCCCCCTCCCCCCCCCCACAAAACAAGCACCCCCCCCCACCCCCCCACCCCCCCCCCCCCCCCACCCCCCCCCCCCCCCCCCCCCCTCCCCCCCCCCCCCCCCCCCCCCCCCCCCCCCCCCCTCCCCACCCCCCCCCACCACCCCGCCCCCCCTCCCACCCCCCCCCCCCCCCCGGGGCTAAACCAGACTAAGTATAAAATGTGCTCCAGAGTGTGCTGAATCCATTTATGCATGTTAACAGCAAAACATTTGGGTTGTTCTTAGAGTTATTGCCCTTGCCGCAAGGGTACCCCCCTAAACCTCATTTCGGCAATCGCATTTTCAATACGTAATCAAGTGGTATTAAAAGTAAGAAAACTATCATTTGCTTCCTAGTTTAGTAAAAACAATGAGTAAGTATCATTAAAAGAGCATTACAAATAATAATAAGGCTATAACTTGTCTTCCGTGACACGTGTTCTTCGCGTACTGTCATTTTTACGATTAAAAGAGGATGTCATCTCTCACACTAAAGACATAATCAACAAATCTCTAACTTAGACATAGTCTGGTTTAGTCCGGGGGTGGGGGGTGCAAGGTACCCACTAGCTCCTCACCGAGTAATCGGCCTACTTCTCGTAATGTCATTCAATGTCAAGATCCGGTTATGGCGATGATGAAGGGGTATTTTTTATCTTAATAAACCACTTATGACCAGTTTTAGCATGGCTTGCAGAATGGAAATCAAAACGAATCCGCCCCATTTACCCAGTTTCAAGCGTCTACTGAACTGATAAAGAAGTCATTCAAACCGCATTGGGTTGAAACCATCTTCAGACAAGAACTAGCGAACGTCACGAAAGATGAAGTGAATGCAGAAGCCTGGCTTGTCTGTTGTAAAGGACTCTGTACGCATTAACATTACTTAACAATATTCACAAACATATCAATATTTCCCCATGGCAACACAGTGAGTTGCTGGCACGTCATATTATGAGTGGCCTAACACTGTGTTGCCATGGGGAAATAGAGATATTTTGTGAATTTTGTTAAAGGTCTTAGTATACGTTAACATATTCACAAAATATCTCTATTTCCCCATGGCAACACAGTGTTAGGCCACTCATATATTATGACTGTTAGCAACTCATATATTAGTGCCACTCACTCATATCATGACTTACAACTCACTGTGTTGCCACGGGGAAATAGAGACATGTTGTGAATGTTGTTAACATGTACGTGTACCTTTACGCGTACAGAGACCTTAGCACAATATGGGCTTCCAGGGTTGGCGTAGGGCTGCTCCGTTGTTGGTAGGGCAGGTGGTGCTTTGTTAGTGCGTCTGTGGACCCTCCCGCTAGCACCTTGGGAGTGTTTCCTGCTTAGTCACCTCGTGTTATACGAAGAAGATTGTGAGAAGAAAGAAGCAAGAGTGGAGGAGGAATAAACAAGAAGTGATGGCGACACTGGCTCCATCGCGGGAGACGACGACTGAAGAACTCGAACAGGAGGAGGAAGAGGAGGAGGAAAAGAGGAAGGAAGAGGAGGAGGAGGAGGAGGAGGAGGAGGAAAAGAGGCGAAAAAGAAAGAGGAGGAGGGAAAGGAGGAGGGGGAGGGGTGTGATGGAGTTCCTTACGACAGAGGCTGGGCCTGGGTTGTGGCATTCGGTACGTTCATCTGCCCGTTAGCTCTCCGTGTTGGATTGTCTGTTCGTCTGTTTCTCTGTCTGTCTGCTTGTCATTTATTTCTGTCTGCTTGTCTGTCTGTCATTTTGACTGGCTGGCTGTCTGCCTGCCTAGCCGTCTCTCTCTCTCCCTGTCTCTGTCTCTCTCCCCATACATACATCTCTCTTTCTAATTCTGTTTATGGGAAATATTAATGGACCTCCCTCCCTATCTCTCTCTCTCTCTCTCTCTCTCTTCTCTCTCTCTCTCTCTCTCTCTCTCTCTTACTTTCTCTCTCTCTCTCTCTCTATTACTTTCTATCTCTCTCTCTCTCTCTCTCTTCTCTCACTCTCTCTCTCCCTCTTTCTCTCTCTCTCTCGCTCTCTCTCTTCTTCCTCTCTCTCTCTTCTCCTCTCTCTCTCTCTCTCTCTCTCTCCTCTCTCTCTCTCTCTCTCTCTCTCTCTCTCTCTCTCTCTCTCTCTCTCTCTCTCTCTCTCTCTCTCTCTCTCTCTCTTTAAGAATGAATGTTTATCTTAAATGCAATCGTGCACGCGAGGTGTTTCATAAATTGCATTGTGATTGTTATGGCCCAGAGGCCTAATAATTACAACATTTGTGACTTGGACTCTTTCTCTCTCTCATTGTGTTTTATTATATTTGTTAATGGATCTCTCTCTCGCCCATCTTCCTAGCAGTCGTCTCTCCTCCACATCTTCTCATCTTGTCTCTCTCTCTTTCCCTCTCCTCTCTCATCTCGCTCATCTCAGCGACTCTCTTCTCTCTCTATCTCTCTCTCTCATCTCTCCTCTCTCTCTCTCTCATCTTCTCTCTCTTTATATCTCTCTCATCTCATCTCTCTATCTCTCTCTTCTCTCTCTCTTATCTCTCTCTACCTCTCCCTCTCAAAAATATATAGATGATATATTGCTAACGGATAGTTAAACACTAAAGCAATAAACGTTCGTATTTGCTTTCGTGTTCGCATTCCCATTCCCATTCTATCTCTCTCTCTCCCTTTCGCGAGCACACACATGATATACGTGTATCCACACACACACACCACACACACAGACAGACACACACACGTTCTCAACCACACAAAACACACACATACACATGCGCACGCAAGCACGCACGCAAGCACGCACGCACGCCACGCACGCACACGCACGCACGCACACGCACGCACACGCACGCACGCCACACACACCACACACACACACACACACACACACACACACACACACACACACACCACACAAACACAAACAAAGTATGAGAATACAAGTTTGTTTATGTCAACTAATTATTTTCCAATGTTTGCTTTCTTAACGATATTTACACTCTACCTACTTTGAAAGATCGTGAGAGTGACTAAAGATTGAGTGAGAGTGAGTGCCTCTCTGTCTGTGTTTTTTAGTGTATGGGATACGTTTGTGGTGTGTGCGTGTAGTATGTGTGTGTCTGTGGTGTGGTGTGCGACGTCGTGTTGTTGTTGTGTTCTGTGTGTGGTTTTTGTTGTGTACGTGCTGTGTATGTGCGCTTTTTGTTGTGTGTTGTTGTACGTGTGTTCGTCGGTGTGTGTTTGTGTTGTGTTCCATGTTATCTTTGTGTTGTGTGTGTGTGTGTGCTTTTTGTGTGTGATTGGGTGTTGTGTGTGATGTGTGTGTGTGGTCGTTCTGTCTGTCAATCCTTCCATTTTGTTTTGTAGGTGAATGTCCGTTCTCCCCAACCACCACCTCCTCTCTTCCCTCTCTCTCTCCCTTCCTTTTCCCCTCCTCTTCTCTCTCTCCTCCTCTCTTACCTCCCTCCCCCTTCCCTCTCCCTCTCTCTCTCTCTCTCTCTCCCTCTCCTTCTCCCTACTCCCCCATCTTATCCCTCCTCCTTCTCTCTCTCACTCCTCTCCCTCTCCTCGCCTCCCTCCCTCCTCTCCTCTCTCTCCCTCCCCCTCCTCTCTCTCCTCTCTCTCTCTCCTCCTTTCTCTCCCCCCTCTCTCTCTCCCTCTCTCTCCCCCCTCCTCTCCTCTCATTCCCTCTCTCCTCCTCCTTCCTCCTCCTTCCCTCTTCTCTTCTCCTCCCTCTCCTTCTCTCCTCTCCTTCTTCTCACTCTTCCCCCTTCTCTCCCTCTTTTCTCTCTCTCTACTACCTCTTCCCCCTCTCTCTCCCTCCTCTCCTCTCCCCCCCGCTCCTCCTCTTCCTCCTCTCTCTCTCTCTCTTTCTCTCCCTCTCTCTCTCTTCCCCTCCTCTCTCCCTCTCTCTCCTCTCCTCCTCTCCTCCTCTCTCTCATCCTCCCCCCCTCCCTCTCGCCCCTCCTCTCCCTCTTTCCTCTCTCCTCCTCTCTCCCTCTCTCCCCCCTTCTCCTCCCTCTTCATCTCCCTCCTCTCTTCTCTTCCTCTCTCTCTCTCTCTCCTATCCTCTCTCCTCGCTCCCTCTCCCTCCCCCCTCTCTCTCTCTCCCTTGTATGTAGTGTATGTATGATATGTAGTCATGTATATGTAGTTTTGTATGTATGTATGTATGTATGTATGTAATATTCGTATAGTGATAAATATGAAAATGTCACAAAGGCTTTCTTTTTACTTTCTTTAACACTCTCTCTCTCTCGTGTCTCTCTCTCTCTCTCTCTCTCTCTCTCTCTTCTCTCTCTCTCTCTCTCTTCTCTCTCTCTCTCTCTCTCTCCTGTCTCTCTCTCTCTTCTATCTATCTCTCTCGCGCCCTCTCGCATTAAGAATATATTAATTTTTCTCTATGTCCTATGTTTGTACGGATTAAAAACAGGGATGAAGAATGAATGAAAAAAGATGAATGAAATTTGAAATGAGAATGAATGAAACTACTTTATATGTCGCTGATCGTTATATAATGTATGAGATGAAATATGAAAGTAAGTGAAGGTGAACTTGGTTCAATCGTTATTTTATACTGATTGATTATTTTGTGTATGTGTTGTAACGGATCTGTGTTTTTTTTTCCAATTCGTTATAAGTTTTAGAGCTTTATATATTTTTCTATTCCCTTCGTATACTGAAACGTTAATGGCATAAGAGTATTTTGGATAATGGTTTTTATGGTTTTGTTTGTAAACATGTTGTAAACATGGTTTGTTTTGTTTCTAGTCTAGTGTTATGTGAATAGTTTGTTACCCTTGACCCTGTATTGGTATCTATGTGGCTAAATGGCCCTAACGGAATTAAAAAATTTTTAAAAATTTTTATATTATTAAAATTTTTAATCCACCCCCCCTCCCCTACCTACCCCTAACGTAATGAATTAAAACGTTGTTCAATCCAATTGTTCAATTGTTCTCTCTCTATTATCTCTCCTCTGATTCTCCTCCTCTCTCTCTCTCTCTCTCTGCCTCTCCTCTTACTCTCTCTCTCTCTCTCTCTCTCTCTCTCTCTACTAACTTTCTTTTAGTCATGTTGTAAAACGTGAACACACCGCCTTTTTTTCCACCAAGGTTACCTGCATTATCCTACCACATTGTACGATCTTTGGCTACGTTGAAAATGCTACAGCCTTTTCTTGTGTTCTAGTTGGAGCTAGTGTTGCACCGCTTTTTTGGGCCACAACGCCACAGAAAGGAAACCGCCCCTTTCCCCCCTCTCTCTTCTACCATTGCAGATGGCCAATTTGGGCAATATCATTGGCCAGATTGGCCAAAAGCAGATATAATATTAGGCAAGAGATGTGAGGAGAGTGACACATGAGTGACAATCCTTTCTCTGTGTTTGCAGCAATAGCAGTGCTTTTTAATCTTTTTATATTTCTTAAGTTTCGAATTATTTGTTACAGTTTTGCCAACTCCCAGTTGCTGCTTTCCTACGTTTTATTTGTTGTTGTTGTGACTGGTCCTTGTTTTTTTTTTGCGCTTGTTTGTTGGTCCCAATCCTTCTGGGCCGTTTATCCGTTTCGTTTTACAGTGGCGTTTTTTGTGCTCCCACGCCCGCCTCAGTCGACGAATCTCCAATTCGCAGCCACACCACGTTTGTTCAGAGTGCCCATAATCCGAGAGAGACCGAAGACCAGCAGTCCCAGGGGACGCGAAAAAGTCTATGCAGGCCGTCAGGACTGGCAGGCAACAAGCAGGCCAACCAACCGAGGAGAGGAGGAACGAGGAGACACTGCATCGGGAGAAGGAGACATGCACCATGCTGCTAAGTCACTTGGTGGAGTTGAGTCAGTTAAGCCCTTTTTCAGGGCACCACCCTACACCTACTAAGCCCCCCCTTTACCCTCCCCCTTTTTCTCCCCTTATGAGACACTATTACTCTTAGTCGCGGATCAGAGTCCAGCGTGTTATGAGTGAAGTGAGGTCCTAGTCTCCTCCGATTGTCGCCACCCAACCTGCCACCACCACGACCACATCGACCAGCTCCCCAGAGGCAGAGCACCTGATCCCATGACTTTGACCCGAAACGCAACCAAGGTATAGCCCCTGGAATTGAAGAATTTTGAAAACCGAAACTGAGGCACACCATGAGGAGCAGGGCAGCAAAGCACAGAATTGAGACTCTTTTTTTTATTTTAATGATGTTGATGGAAAATGAGGCGAATGACAATGTGATGATGATGATTGGTTGGTGGTGTGGATGATAATCTATGAGAGTTCGTTAATAGTAGTTCCGTATTGGCCTGGAAAATGAAACTGCATGGACAGTCTGCTATTCCTTACGCTTCCTTTCATAATGATATCACGGCGTCGGCGGTAATTCGTTCGGTTAACAAGGACCGAGAAGCGAGGAGAGCCGCGGAACGCCGAGAAGGCGAGCGAGCGCCGGAAGAGAACGAGCGAGAACTGAGCGGAGAAGAGCCCGAGGAACTACAGAACAGACACCTGCAGGAAGTGTGTTAAGCTGTGTTTGGTCTTGAAAAAATTAGAAAGGAGCAAAGCAACACTCAGAAGAAATTCGCCGTTACCGTCGTCCCAGTTGTCCGTTTCGTTCCCCCGTCGTTTACTTAGTTCGTTACGTTTTCGTCGTTTCGTCGTTTTTCGTATTCGTTAAGCGGATGACGAAGCTATTTGTGAAATGAATTGATTTGAATGAAGCTTTTGATTGATTGAAAGGTGAATGATTGAATGATTCCTCCTCCCCCCTCACCCCCATGAAGATGAATTGATGAAGTGTGTGAAGTGAAAATTTCCGACTGAATGAAATGAAAGCATGATTATGAATACTTTGAATGATTGATGAAGCTAGAGTGAATGATGATGTTGAATGATTTTGAAAGATCGTCATTATGATGAAATATGGATGAATGATTGATTAATGTTTGATATGAAATTTTGTGGGGATATGATATTGAATGATGATGAAGTGATTTATGTGATGAATTTGATATAGAATTGAATTGAGATGAATGAAGCTCGACCCGTCCGTGTGTGTGTCCCGTGTTGGTTTCAGTCTTTCCCATTGAGCCCATTAGCCCCACTCACTCTGGGTTAAGGAAGAAGAAGAGGATGTTCTAAGAGGTTCGCGTCCAGCCGGACCGCGATCCGAAAAACAAACTCGCCTTTGAATGGGATTTTTCTTTTTTTTTTTTTTTTCTTTGGATTTGAACCCAACAAAACAAACACGACCTCTCAGCAAGGTAGTCTGCGACACACTAACCACTACGCCACCACCCTGCGGTCTTCTGGATTTCCTACGTTTTTTCTTCATCATTCCAAAACGGCCATAGCAGTCAATGCATTTTAAATTATTTTTGCATACTTATAGAAAAAAAAAAATCGCGTGTAATCTAGTTTATGAAAAGGTATTTGGAATTAGAGAAGACAAGACCTCTGTGCCATCATACATGACTGTGGATTTTTGTTTTATATGCGTTTTTTTGTTCACAGTCTTCGTTGTCTTCCATGTTTCTTTGAGTGTGAAGGAGCATATAAAACAAACAAGGAGTAAGGTTCTCTCTTCTTTCAATTCTGATCGCTTCTCGCATTTTGGCTAAGACAGCTTGATTCAGAACATAAATTGTGTTTTTATACCTTGGTTGGTTTGTTTCAGCCCGTCGTAAGGGCGAAGGCCGCGACATACGCGACGTTTCGTTTAAGCTGAACTTCCATCCTCTCTCTTCTTTTTTTTAATAAAAGGAAAAAAATTCAGGATAGTCATCTATGCCTTATGATGCGCATAAATGACAGTTGGTTCCCACAGGTAGGCTCTCATGGGAGTTTTGTGCCTCCTCTAGAGTGGAAATTTGATTCCCTTTGTTTATGTAATGATCTCTCAAGAAGAATTTTATTTCATGATATCTCTCAAGCTTATTTTTATCCCATGAGCTTATACTCCACGAAATATCCTTGAGTGAAACATATTTAGTTGTATTGAATACAGTATATGCCTATAGCCTACAGCACGTTCCATGTTTCTGTTGTATTTTGAATACCAGAGTAGATGCCTATAGCCTACAGCACGTTCCATGTTCAGTGTATTGAATACCAGTATATGCCTATAGCTTATAGCACACAACACCCGTTCCAGTTTTCAGTTGTATTGGAAATACCAGGTTTAGAGTAGTATATGCTCTATAGCCTATAGCACTTCCATGTTTCAGTTGGTATGAATACCAGTACCATGCCTAAGCATTATAGCACGTCCATGTTTCAGTGTGTATTGATACCAAGTATATGCCTATTAGCCTAAGCACGTTCCATGTTTCTGTTGTATTGTTTGAATACCAGGAGATGCTATGTAGCCTTATAGCACGTTCCAAAGTTGCAGTTGTATTGAATACCAGTATATGCCTATAGCCTACAGCACGTTCCATGTCAGTGGTATTGAATACCAGTCTATGCCTAAGCCTTATAGCACGTTCCATGTTTCAGTTGTATTGAAATACCAGTATATGCTAAAGCCTATAGCAGATTCCATGTTTCAGTTGTATTGAATACCAATATATGCCTATATAGCTATCTATAGCACGTTCATGTTTCAGTTGTATTGAATACCAGTTATATCGCCTATAGCCTTAGCAGTACATCGTCTGTTGTATTGAATACCAGTATATGCCTTATATAGCCCTATAGCACGTTCCAGTTTTCAGTTGTATTGAATACCAGTATATGCCTACAGCATATAGCACGTTCATGTTTCAGTTGTATGATACAGTATATGCTAAGCCTATAGCACGTTCCAGTTCAGTTGTATTGAATACAGTAAGCCTATAGCCTACAGCAGTTCCATGTTTCAGGTTGTATTGAATACCAGTAATATGCCTAAGCCTACAGCAGGGTTTCCATGTTTTAGTTGTTATTGAATACAGTATATGCTATAGCCTATAGCACGTTCCAGTTTCAGTTGTATTGTATTGAAATACAGTATATTGCCTTATAGCTATAGCACGCCCTCCATGTTTCTGGTGTATTGAAGATCAGTATATGCCTTATTAGCCTACAGCACGTCCATGTTTCAGTGGTATTGAATACCAGTTATGCCTTCTCTATAGCCTATAGCACGTCATGTTTTAGTGTATTGAAACCAGTAAGTATATGCCTATAGACTACAGCACGTTCCATATTAGTTGTATTGAATACCAGTATATCGCCTATAGCCTATAGCAGTCCATGTTTCAGTTGTATTGAAACCAGTATTATGCCTTATAGCCTACAGCACGTTCCAAATGTTTCAGTGTATGAATACCAGGTATATCCTGTAGCCTATAGCAGGTTCATGTTTATGTTGTATGAATACCATGTATATGCTATAGCCTACACACGTCCATGTTTCAGTTGTATTGAATACCAGGATATGCCTATCTATAGCCAATAGCACGTTCCCTGTTTCAGTTTTGTATTGAATACCAGTATAGGCCTATAGCATAGCACGTTTACATGTTTCAGTGTATTGATACCCAGTAGATGCCTATAGCATTAGCACGTTCCATGTTTCAGTTGTATTGAATAACAGTATATGCCTATAGCCTATAGGCACGTTCCATGTTTTCTGTTGTTTGTATTGAATACCAGTATATGCCTATAGCCTACACACGTTCCATGTTTCTGTTGTATTGAAAAAAATACCAGTATATGCCTATAGCCTTATAGACGTTCCATGTTTCTGTGTATTGAATACAGTATCATATAGGCCTAATAGCCTATAGCAAGGGTTTCCCATGTTCTGTTTGATTGAATTACCATATATGCATATAGCCTATAGCAGCCCGTTCCATGTTTTTTTGTATTGAAAATACCAGTATATGCCTATGGCCTATAGCACGTTCCATGTTCAGTTGTATTTGAATACCAGATATGACTTCTATAGCCTATAGCACGATCCATGGTCAGTTGTATTGAATACCAGTATATGCCGATAGCCATACCTATAGCACGTTCCATGTTTCAGTTGTATGAAACCAGTATTAGTAGATGCCTTATAGCCTTATAAGCAAGTTCCATGTTCTGTGATATTGAATAATACAGTATATGCCTTATAGCTATAGCACGTTCCATGTTTAAGTTGTATTGAAATACCAAGTATATGCCTATAGCCTATAGCACGTTCCATGTTTCTGTTGTATGATTGAATCAGTATATGCCTATAGCCTATAGACGTTTCCATGTTTCTCGTTGTATTGAATACCAGAGTATATGCCTATATAGCCGATAGCACGTTCATGTGTTCTGTACGAAACGGAAAATAGGCTTCTTTCCTCTTTCTTTCATGTCTTGTTATTGTGTATATAATATTTTGACATCGAATTTAGCCAAGGCAGAGCTCTCCGTTTGTAGTTTGACTCAGCAAATGATATAAGACTTGAAGGCAAATACTTTGTTATGTTGTTGTAGAATTTTGTGTTTGTGTTTTTATTGCATATCTTTTAGAATTTTTTTCTTCAATGCACATTGTGAATAAGCAGCAGAAAAACAGTGCAATAAGTAAAAATTAAACTCGAGACATCGAACAATGTTTCTAAGAGCAGCATACATCAACTACAACATCAACTACACAACAACTACAACGACCAACAATACGAGGAAAAAACAAAAATATTTAAAAAAAAACAATTTTCAAGCGTAGCGCGCGAGCAAAAAAAAAGCCATAAATAAAATGCAAAATACAGAAGAGACTATACAATGGGTACAACCCGTTTTTTTTCAAATATTAGTTTTTTAAAATAAACCTCAATTAATTATCACAATTCAACAATTTGCTACCCTTAAAATAATTGGTTGTTGTAGAATTTTGAAATGGAATCCAAAACTAGTGCATGATTTCAGCCAATTGTTTACAAAGAGATATAATTAAAATGTTGATAGTATATATTTAATTGTTGATCAAGTTTCTTGTTTGCCCAGGCCTTTGTAATGAACGTGGTGGTGGGGCCATCTCGGAGAAAAAGAAAAGAAGGACCCCGTGGCTGATGGTGGAATGCTGATAGTCACTCAGTGGTTATCCTGCCCCATGGACCAGTGACATGACACCATATTTTGGCTGCAGAGTGTGTCTAGGGTAAGATTCATTGAGGTTTTTTTTTACTTGTCATGTTCTCTTTAGTTGTGTGTCTGTTTGATTTCTGTTCAACACATTTATTTAACAGAAAAAGTAACGTGACTGATAACCAAAGCAATATATATTGGATAGTATTAATGGAGATGATTTAAAAAAATGTTTTGATATACCTTGCTTGCAATATTGCAATAAAATCTTGGAGTTCGTTGGTTTGTTGTTGTTTTATGCAATATTTGCAAGCAAGCATAATCAAAACATCTTTTTTAATCGCCATTAAGATCCAAAAAAAAAATATATTTGCTTTGTTTATATCAGTCACGTTACTAGTTTTCTTTGTTGAATAAATTTTGTTGTTATTTAGACCAACTAATCAAAACAAATTATTAAATTAGCACTAATGTTTGTACCCATTTAGTTGATCTTTGGATTGAAATAATATTAGTGATTGGTCTCCAAACTAAATTTCAGGCCTTTCAATTTGCGCCTTACCAGATTTCTACAGTAGTTGCATTATTAGTATCACGTTATTGGTGGTGGTCAGTGAAAAATTGCTCATAACCTATACGTGTACATAGGTTTTCATCGAAATGCGTAAGAAATATTCCAAATAGGTTGTTGCAGTTAGTTGACACTCTAAATTAAGTGGATTACAATAGCTCTAAGAATAACAAATGTCTCTTGGTCCACTTTGTTCCACATCACAGTCAGGTTGTTCTCACGATTAATGGATCTGAGGAGAGAAAAAAAAACGTTAAGAGAGTAAAGAGATTTCTAACCATCTCTTTCCTGTATAGTGTGTGTGGTGTGTGTGGGTGTATGTGTATGTGTGTGTAGTGTGTGTGTGTGTGTAGTGGTGGTGTGTGTGTGTGCGCGGGTGCGTGTGCGTGTGTGTGTGTGTGGTCGTGTGTGTGTGTGTCTGTTGTGCAGGGTGTGCGTGCGTACGTGGTTGTGTGTTGTTGGGTGTGTGTGTGTCGTGTGTGTGTGTTGTCACCTCTGTGTATATGTCTGTGTGTCCGTGGAGTGCAGGTATCGGTCAGTCCATGGTAATCTCTCCAGGGGAAGCGTTCCTGTTCGGGAAAGTACATAAGAAAAGAAGAACAGAAACGAGCTCTGGTTCTTGCCTGGCCAAGTGTGGAGCAGTGTTGGGGGCATCGTCATGCCTCTTCTCGTCACTGGTTCCTCCAGAACCGTACGCTTATCTGAGCGCTGCTGCTGTGACCTGGGAGCTCTGTTGCACACGTCCTACCCGCTGCCTCTGCTCTATAGGCCACTAGCTCTTATTTCACCGAAACAACATCTCCCCCAGCAAACGCCAGTCCCCCCCGTTCCAAAAGGTCAAAGGAGACAAATTTACACAGGCAGACAAATCCCAGAATCAACACAGGCGTTGATGACAAAAGACTTCAAACCAACAATCCAGAAGAGAGAAGAGCGAGGTTAGTATTAACATATGGTTCCTGTATCGTCATCAGTTTTCCTGATTTGTGTCTACAAAAAAAAAAAACGGCACCCTCAGCACTCACAAAAAAGAGACAAGTTCCCCTTTCGGAATTGGTCAGAGCAAACAAAAAACCGATTGACATTGAATACGCCCGTCGCGTGGTGTTAGCAACCGCAAGGTAATACAGCGAAGTCACCGTCAGATCAGATTAGTCTGGAACTCTGCTTCGAGTTTACACCGCTCTGAACGCTCAGTGAGCACTAGAGAGGAACGCATAGAAGGAACGCATCTCTTGGCAGAAAAAAGAAACCAGAACAGAAGAAAAAAGACCGACAGAAATCAGTTTGCCCCCGGAGAGAAGAGACAGCGTCCATCAGCTGTCCTAAACTCACCCGTTTTTTTTACGCTCGGACTTTTCCCTGTTCCCGCAGCCCTTTGTTTCGCTTGTTGCTGTGCTATTTCGTGCTGTTCAACATGGTCAACGTCATGGTCAGCTACTCCTGCCCTGGCCAGTGAAAACGACGTCACGATGCCCAGGAACGGCGTGACCGTGCTGTCCTGAGCATCATCGGTGGATTGGACCTGGTGTGCAGGTCGCGTGCGCCGTTATCGTAACTCGCGGACTGCTCCGCGTGCCTAATTGGCATATATCCTACGTCACCTTGGGCGTGGCGTCACAGTTCGTGCGTTTCCTGACGTCGTTCCAGCATCTTTTCTCCGAACGGCCGTGCTGCTCGAGCAATCATCGGTGATTTGGACCTGGTGGTGCAGGATCGCGTGCGACGTTATCGCTAACTCGGGATGCTCCCGCGGACCGTGCCATACCTGTCATTTCATATCTACCGTCACCTTGGGCGTGGCGCCCGTCACAGTTTTCGTGCGTTCCTGACGTCGTTCCAGCATTTCGTGGCGTTTTTTTTGTCCGGTTGCTGCTGGGTCTGCTGGGAGGAGCGGTGGGCAACACCATGTTCACGATGCTGGGATCGAGTTGTGGCATCACGGACAACATGGCAATGGCTCTATGGGTTTTAGTCTTCCTCGTTCTGGCTGTCTCTGCCTCTCGCATGCTTTCCATTGCTAGGGTAAGACGAGTGATCGCTATTACGGTGGAACCTCCTTATAAGATCCTCCGTTATAAGACTCCTCCCACATAAGACCTACTTTCTCTGAGACATTGCTCTTCTTGTAAGTATAAAATTACCTCCCTTAATTAAGACCCACACCCCATATTTTAAGACCACATTTTGGATGGTTTTTGAAGGTTCGTATAAGCGGAGGTTCCACTGTGTTCTGAGCAAGAGGCAAAGCCTGCAAGGCTCACTCGTGCTACAGTTTCTGTTGTTGTTTTTGACGTTTCAAATACACTCATTTCAAGCATTCCATGTGATTCTTAAAAGCTAGCAAAGCCTACTTCTTACCACGTTTTGAGACTGCAAATGTCATTTTTTTTTGAATGTGCAAATATGGACATCTGGAAATATGTCCATCTTTGGACATTCTTCTGCATATTTCATAGATGGATAGAATTGTGAACTCTGAACAACAACAACCAAAAAAAGGACAAAAAAAATGTTTATATGGCAAGGGGGGAAATCAGTGTCAGAAGGGTTACAATTCTATAATTGGACACATCAGCTTCAGGAATATTACCACCCTACAACATTTTTAGTCAATTTCTCGTGCATCAGCTATGAGAGTTGCAACAGACAAAGATCAAGGTCCTTCATGAAGCTTAACATTTCATATTACTTTAAAGGGGGAAAAACTACCGATCCAGGGATGGGTTTAATAGGACTGGCTAGCCTAGTCGCATGTTGAAGAGTTCTTATGCCTCGCAGGGCTCGGGCGGCAAACAGAGAAAGAAAAAAGGAACGGTTGTTGAACCGCTCTTCGCGAGCCAGCGATTGAAGAAGAATGCTGGCGCACGCCCTCGCGTGAACCCTTATATATGAGGCTGTGGTTTTTTTTAAGCTAGTCTACCCGCTCTCAAACAAAAGGGGACTTGTTAATTGTAAGATGCAAAGATACACACCATACCAAATGTGGGTGTTTAAAGAAAAGCAGAATAGAGAAAGAATAGAAAAGTGACAGAAGGAAAGAACAGTGCAGATATGACCAAGAAAACAAATTACATCCGTTATTATAAAGGTCAAAGGGTCAACAAAACGTGACAGATATGGCCGCGACGGGACAAACAAAAAATTACATCTACTCGTACATAAAGGTCAAAGGTCGTAAATACATTGATTATTATGTTATGCAAATCAATATTTTTGAAAATCTTGCAAAAAACATTTATGCATCCAAAGTTGACCAATGATTGCCATTTGTAGATCCCAAGGAAAAAGCAGAGTAGTGTTGACGTGTTTGAAGTTTACCGCACACAGACAAAACACACAGAAGACACGACACCACACACACACACCACACACACACACACACACACACACACACACACACACACACACATATATATATATATATATATATACACACACACACACACACACACACACACACACACACACACACCAACACACACACACACACACACACCACAATCGCACACAAAAAACAAACGAAATAAAATAATTTGGAACATAGATTCACTTTGTTGACACGAGTGAGCCAAAAAGGGGAACAAAAATGGGGTTTTAAGCAAAAATATAAAAAAAATAAATAAACATAACATAAACGTATTTGTGCTCTCTGTCTGTCTGATTGGTCTCTCTCTCTCTCTCTCTCTCTCTCTCTCTCCTCTCTCCTTCTCTCTCTCTCTCTCCCGCTCTACTCTCTCTCTCTCCTCTTCTCTCCTCTCCTCTCTCTCTCTCTCTCTTCACACACACACACACACCCACACACCCACATACCACAATACACACACCACAAGCACACATGCACACACGCACGCGCACACACACTCTCTCTCTCTCTCCCTCTCTCTCTCTCTCTCTCTTCTTCTCTCTCTCCCTCTTTTGTCTCTACTTGGCTAACGCACATGAACACTTCAGACCTTCCATCGGTGTGAAGGAAAGAAAGGTTCTTACCTGGGTGGAGAGGGTTCGCACAGGTAGGTCGTGTTCGCAATTTTGTATCTATGGGTGCAACCACATGGTCACATATAAATCTTAGATGGTTAAAACTAATTCTAACAAATAATAAATAAATTAAAGTATTACTAATAATTTAATTAGTAAATTTATAGATTTAAAGCTATTGTACAATTTAGAATTTTGTAGTTTGTTCAGAAATTAATAATAAAATTTAGAAAAAATTAGAATTATAATTGTAGCACCAGAGATCACGTGATGTATCAAAAATAAAAACAACTCAGTGCTGACAGCCGCTGGTCCACTCACTGGTTCAAGAGTGTCAGTCACCGTTTCAGTCTGCTATAGAAGCAGTTGCTGTTTGGGAAGCCCACTGTTTGTCATAGTGAAGTACATTGTATTCTACTGTGATGTTATGAAACAAAGTTTGTTTGAAGTATTAATAATGGCATTAAGCTGGGATGTCTGGAGTTTTATTGTGGCACTCGCAGACTGTGATATCAACCAACAACAAGTTTTAGTTTTTATATTCGGGAGAAACATGAGTAATGGGGTGTCTGTGAACTCTGCTCTGTGTCGTTTTTCCTTCTCTTTCTCTCTCCCCTGTCTACTATTCTGTTCTCACTGTTGTCTCTACTCTCTCTCTCTCTCTCTCTCTGCTCTCTCTCTCTCTCTCTCTCTCTTCTCTCTTCTCTCTTCCTCTCTCTCCTCTCTCTCTCCTCTCTCTCTCTCTGTCTCTCTCTCTCTCTCGGTGAATTGAAATAGCGTAGATGTGGTTGTGATGAAAGGGAAAAAGCGTAGATTTGAGTGAAAATGGAAGTTTTTTAAGTTAGAGTTTTTTAGTTTAATGCTTGCCACTCTGTTTTATCAGTGAGGGAGAAAAGGAGAAAAATATTAGATATAAAGGAGTATGTTTGTTGTGTTTTTTAGGAAATCCCGTTTTTTCAAACTTTGGAAAGCAAAGAATGTTATAGAATGGCTATTTTTTAGGAAAATAAAACTGTTACTTATGGTATTATGTGTAGTGTGATTTGTAGAAGTTGATGTGAAGAATGTAATGCACATTAAAAATGTTTTAGAGAATTAAATTTGTGTTTATTTATTCTACTTAGATATAATGAGGGTATCAAATGTTTTATTTTTAACAGGCGTGCAAAAGTGTACCAATTAAATATAAAGAGATAGCAAACCCAAGATGGGTAGTCCCGACTGATCGGAGAAGTGGATTGAGTAGAACCCCCCTACACGGAACAACCCCCCCTAACGATTTCCCAGTACGACCAACATTTGCACGCTATGGCACACCGCAACCCACTCGACGACGACGCGGCGCCTAATGGCAACGACGACAGATTGGGCGTTCGCTGGATGGCTCCACCTAAGCTGCCCAAATATAGCGGAGAACCTCAGGATGGCCCGGTGGAGGATTTCATCGCGGAGGCGCAACGTGTCCTGAGTGCATACAACCTGATCGAGGGACTGGCTGTTGAATACGTGTTACGCCACCTCGACGGTATTGCCAGACGAGAAGTGCTCTCACTTCCCAGCGAAAACCGTACAACTGCAGCTGCAGTGCTTGATGCTCTCAGAGTGACATTTGGAGATGCGAGGCCAGTCATGGATCTCTTGTCAGCGTTTCATAGCCGGCATCAGAGGCAAGGGGAACGCCTCCTTGAGTACGTCCATGCCTTACAGGACCTGGCAGCACGCATCAACAATAAGCAGCAGAATGCCATCACTGTGAAAGCGTTGCGTGATCGTTTCATTGAGGGACTCAACGGCCCGGCCTTGCAGCGGGAACTACGCCGCATGGTGAGGGCAAACGATCAGATCACCTTGGCCACTCTACGCACCGAGGCATTCGAATGGCTACGTCATGAAGCACCGGAAACTGTCGCTGTGCAGCAACAACAACCTGTGGAAACAACGAAAGTGGAGAAGCTACAGGAACAGATCAACGCCCTGACTACAAGTCTACAGTCCATGCAGGCAGCCATTACTACTCTGGCTGAACACGCTACAAGACCCCAAACTTCAGGACTTGATCAGCCCCAACCCCCACTTCCACCCCCACCTAAACCCTCCCATCCCAGACAGTCAACAGTTCAGTGTTTCAACTGTCGTCTGTTTGGTCATATTGCTCGAAACTGCCCAGAGAAAAAAGAAAACGCAGCACCAAGGGTCCCAGCTACAGGGAAACGGGCAACTCCTGCAGTGAACAGCCAAGCTGCGGGAGGTACTGGTAAGGCTGATACATTCCAAGGGACATGCCCTGAAACAAGTTTGGACATTGATGGCAAGTCTGTCAGAGCAGTTATAGATACTGGGAGTGAGATAACTACGGTGACAGAGTCCTGGTTTGCGAAGAACTTACAGCAGCCCCTACGAAAGCGTAGTTGTTTGGTTGTTAAAGCTGCAAATGGCATAGACATTCCTTATGTTGGATTGTGGGATGGAACGGTTACTGTGTTTGGTCAGCAGTGTAATGCCACAATTCTAGTAGTTAAGGATTCGCCATGTTTAAACACAAGGACTCGTAGGGAAAATGCTCCAGTTCTTCTAGGCATGAATATCCTGCAGCAAGTCTTACCAGCTCTCAATCAGCACTCAGGGTTTGAACACGCTTTTCAAACAATATAGTACAGGAGATTCACCAACAGCAGCGAACAGTTTTGGGCTTTGGCCGACTCAGGGAACGGACACGTCTTCCTGCATACTCCATGGTGACAGTAAAAATTACTGCAGCAGGGAAACGGACAGTTGTGGCAGAGCCCTGCCATCACCAGTTACCAGGCGGAGTAATTATGGTGCCAACTCTGCTAGAGGGTACATCTTCCCCATTTGTCAGAATGGCTAATCTGACAGAGGAGGACATCATTCTGCCTGCCAGAACTCCAGTTGCTGCTCTGCGGACAGTAGCGACCATTGAGGATGAAAACACTAGTATTCATCTGGAAGTGTCATCGGAGGAAGTCATCGTCCAACGTCAAGAGACGTATGCTGCATCCTCGCTTTCTGACACACCCACTTGGAAACAACAACTTCCTGAGATGCAATGCGCAGAGGAGGAGCAATACCACGTTTGGGAAGTATTGAGTCGCTACCCTAACGTCATACCAAAAGATGACCTTGATGTGGGCTACACAGACCTTGAATGTCATCGCTTAAGGGTCCAGGACGAGACACCCATTGCTCAGCCTTACAGATCAATCCCACCAAATGACTTGCAAAAGGTGCGTGACCACATCCAGGGCCTCCTTGATAAAGGTGTAGTGCGTCCCAGCCACAGCCCATACACTGCCCCAGTAGTTGTCGTCAAGAAAAAGGACGGAGGCATTCGCCTGTGTGTGGACTACAGAAGGCTCAATGAGAAAACAACAAAGGACGCATACCCACTTCCTAGAATTCAGGAAAGTTTTGATGCGCTATCAGGAGCACAATACTTCTCAACACTAGACCTGGCTAGTGGCTATCATCAAATAGCTATGTCACCTGAGGACCAGCATCGTACGGCATTCGTGACACCATTTGGACATTACGAATTTACACGCATGCCGTTCGGACTCAGTGGGGCGCCAGCAACATTTCAGCGTTTGATGAATGGAGTAATGTCAGACTTTCTGTTCAACTTCCTCCTGGTCTATCTTGACGATCTGCTCGTTTACTCACGGACCTTTGAAGAACACCTCCTCCACCTGGATCGTGTGTTGTCCAAACTAAGCCGCGTGGGATTGAAACTGAACATTGGCAAGTGTCAGCTGCTGCGTAAGAGTGTGGACTACCTGGGACATACTATTTCAGCGGAAGGTGTTGGCTGTCAGACAAAGACCGAAGCAGTCTGCAACTGGCCAGTACCCAAGACAACAAAAGAACTGCGCTCCTTCTTAGGATTTGCGGGCTATTATAGGCGATTTGTGGAGGGATTCGCCAAAACAGCTGGACCCCTACAGAACCTGGCAAACAAACAGGAGAGCAAGAGGAGACCACTGTCGCTGGAAAAACACTGGAATGATGAACACCAGACTGCATTTGAGGCTCTGAAGTGTGCCCTTACTAGTGGGAAAGTGTTGGCCTTTGCTGACTTTACGCGCCCATTCGTACTAGAGACAGACGCCAGCTTTGAGGGCCTGGGTTCCATACTGAGTCAGCGACAGCCAGATGGCACTACTCAAGTGATTGCATATGCCAGCCGAAGACTGAAACCAACAGAGAGAAATGAGGCAAAATATAGCAGCTTCAAGATTGAAATGTTGGCGTTGAAATGGGCTGTCACTGAATGCTTCAGGAGCTACCTGCTGGGGTCACAGTTCGAGGTCTTCACAGACAATAACCCTTTGGCTCATTTCCAGACATCTAAGCTGGGCGCATTGGAACAGCGATGGGCAGCCCAGCTTGCAGTCTTTGATTTCACCATTCGATATAAGCCAGGAAAGCTAAACCGTGCTGACGCCCTTTCCAGGATACCTGCAAAAGATGTTCTCCCTGAGGTCTCAACATCCCTTCCTGCTGCACTATGTGAGAAACAGGAGGTATCATGCCGGCAACAGACTACAGACCCTAGTGCTGATACCCGTCCTTGCCCAAATCCCAGTCCCCCCCCAGATCAGAGTACCTTTACTCTGACCCAGCTCACCCCACATGACCTCTCCGAACTTCAGAAGCAGGATCAGGTCATCAGCAAGGTGCTTGCAGTGTGGCCTTCGAAACCTAGGGCCACTGGCGACAGACAGCTGATGACAATCTGCAGACAGCATGACAGATTGGTTCTGCGAGAAGGGGTGCTGCACCGCCAGATCACTGACCCAGCCCTGGGCCAGGTCCAACAGCTGGTGCTGCCTTCAGTGCTGCGACCAGATGTCCTGAGGGAACTCCACGATAAGCTGGGACACCAAGGGCTGGAGCGCACTCTCCGTCTTCTGCGCGAGAGGGTGTATTGGCCTGGTATGACTGCAGACGCAGAGGCATATATCAAACGATGTGAGCGGTGCACTATGAACAGACGTCCCACTTCTGCCCTACCCATGGGACACCTTATTGCCACCAGACCATTGGAGATCTTGGCCATAGACTTCACAAAGCTTGAAATGGCCACAGACGGGCGAGAGAACGTCTTGGTCATGACGGATGTGTTTACCAAATACACGGTCGCCGCCCCGACCAGGAACCAGGAGGCCAGTACTGTTGTTCAGGTGTTGGTCAGAGAGTGGTTTAGCAAGTACGGCATACCAGAACGAATCCATAGTGATCAAGGCCGTGACTTTGAATCAAGATTGGTGAAAGAACTGTGTTCACTTTATGGCATTAAAAAGTCCCGTACGACACCCTACCATCCACAAGGGAACGCACAGTGCGAGAGGTATAATCATACTCTTCATGACCTCTTGCGTACTATGGAAGCTGAAAAGAAGTCTCATTGGCCACAACATCTCCCGGAAGTCGTGCAAGCATACAACGTGACACCTCACTCCACGACTGGGTTCTCGCCGCACTACCTGCTTTTCGGCAGTGAACCCAGGCTCCCAGTAGATGTCCTTTTGGGAAGACCAGCACACACTGCGGCAGGTGCTACTGACTGGGTGCGCCACCATCAACAGCGTCTGAAGGAGGCACATACACGGGCGGCTGCCCGCACTGCTGCTGAAGCCGCGCGCCGGGAGAGTCGCATTCCAGTGACTACGGATACCACCTTGGCGGTTGGTGATCTTGTGTACTTGCGCCACAGAGTGGTCGGGCGCAATAAGATCCAGGACAGATGGAAGCCTGATCTGTACGTTGTGACAGGCAGGCCATATCCCCCTCCTTCTCCGGTCTACACTATCAGGCTTCAGGCTGGAGGACCAGAGCTGACACGAAACAGAGGGGATTTGCAGCCAGTCACGGCATTGGAGGGTGTCTTCGTGCCTGAGGGCTTGACTGATGTGTCGGGAACGGATGGCAGTGATACTGAGTCAGAGAATGACATAGTGCTGGTTGCTGCTCCGGCATGTGGAACCCGACCTCGTCCTGTTCCTTGTCCTCGTCGGATCCTGCCACAACCCCACTCAGCGTCCATGCCTTCCCTACCAAATACCCCATCCTTCCCCAATCCTCCCATACCCCGCATTCCCAGCACACCACCCTGCCCAGTCCCTGCCCCAAGAAGATCATCGCGTTCTACTGCAGGTAGACATACCAACCTGCACAAGGAACTTCACAGTGCCAAAAGATAGTTGGACACTTCTCAATTGTCAAGTGTAGATAACTTTAGTCTAATAGTTGGTGACTGAGGGTTTGACATTCCCATTTGAGACGGTATGAGACTGAGTGATTCTTTACCAGACGCTTTGTGAGCTCTTATGCTATCGTGCAAAGGTCTGGCTGACTCGCGTAGCAAATCAGCTAGACTAAAATGAGACGGACCGAATATTTCATATTAGGAACAATGTGGACATTGTTCAGTGTTACAGGGGTGTGTGTGAGAGGGTTCGCCCAGTAGGTCGTTTCGGCGATTTTGGTATCTATGGTGTGCAACCACATAGACACATATAAATCTTAGATTTGGTAAAAATAATTCTAGCAAATAATAAATAAATTTAAAGTATTACTATAAAATTTAATTAGTAAATTTATAGATAAAGCTATTTTACAATTTAGAATTTTTGTAGTTTGTTCAGAAATTTAATAATAAAATTTAGAAAAAATAGAATTATAATTTTGTAGGCACAGAGATCACGTAATGTATTCAAAAATGAAAACAACTCAGTGCTGACAGCAGCTGGTCACTGATTCAAGAGTTGTCAGTCACCTTTCAGTCTGCTAGAAGCAGTTTGCTGTTTTGGGAGCCCACTGCTTGTCATAGCGTGCAAAGTGTACAATAAATAAAGTTAGCAAACCAAGACTGGAGTCCTGACTGATCCGAGAAGTGGATGAGTAGAACCCCAACCATACACGGCCAACACCCTAACCCCCCTTTCTGCACCCTGTTACAGGTCAGTACTGAACCATCTTCACCCACCCACCAAGGGGCATTCACTCTTGCAAAAGGTGTTCTGTGCAGACCCCAATAAAGGAGGGGAATCCTACTTAGAATTGTTTTTAAATCAATAGAATACATCTTTTTCTTCTTCTTTTAAGAGGGCGATGGGGGTTGAGGCAACCATACTTTTCATGTATCACACACATACAAATTAACAGAATACCCAAACAAGAGTTATCAAATAAGCAAAAGAAAATTATGGCGCAAATAATATTGGAAACACAGCTATCAAACGGACCAGGTAAGAAATGTATGGCAAAAGTAAAAAGATTTAAAGACAGGAATAAAACAAAAAATCCAAATAATTATCAAAGATTTTTGTAAAAACTATGGCACAAACAGTTTTATTTAAACATCAGCAGTTATTTTAATTTTTTTTATACACTACATCCTTTTTCCCCTCCTCAGCTTCAGGGCTGATGTTCCACATTACTCGGGAAAGACTTTTAGCATGTGAATCAACGGAAAACTGACATTACATTCATATTCAATTTCTTTTGTTGCCTTCATCATTAATGTTTTCTTTTTTTCCAACATGATCAAACAGCAATCAATAATTTCAACCATTTTTTGTTTTTAGAGTAGCCATTTTTTGCCTCACCATTCTTTTAAAAGATGCCGTGATCTTTCCCCCCTTATTTCATCAAAGATTAAAAAACAGCAATCAATAATTTCAACCATATAATTTTTTTTAGAGTGGCCATTTTTGGCCTCACCATTCTTTTCAAAGATGCTGTGATCTTTGTCCCCTTATTTCATCAAAGACTAAAAAAGAAAAACCCATTACTCTGTCATTCTCAAACAAATCTATTTATCAATGTAATGAATCAAAACAAGAATGCACATATTCCAGCAACCAATAACAAAAACCTGAACATAAATGTACAGACGGATTTTCAACAAAGCATACCAATACTCTTATACGTGCTTAAATTAGGTAACATTTCTACGTCCATTTGAAGTCGAGCAAAATAGTATAGATTGGATGATTTATATTATATAACTATCTATTCTATCTATATACTTACCGTTTCACTACGAATGAGTTAACTCTTCCAATTTGGAGCAATTGCCAATTACCAATGCAAAAATCTTAGTCAAAATGACTAAATTACTTCCCTTGCATCAGTATTTCTCTGCCTGAGCTATCGCGGATACCCTCGTTGACGTCACTTCCGGTGTGGCTATTTCAACTCAGAATAAGTTTTTCTTAAGGTCCAAATTGGAAGAGTTAACTCATTCGTAGTGAAACGGTAAGATGATAGAATAGATTAGCATATTTAGGCCAAGGCAGCATGCAGTCCCCTGAAGTCGGAGTATGGCCACCCATGTGGCGGGGCCCTTTAAAAGCAGCCATACACATAATCTTCCCACCCAAGGCCATGCGAAATGTTCACATGGCACTGGGTGTGGCCCCAGAGTGTTTAAGCTGGGGAACCAAAACAACAACACAGTTAGTTAGTTAGTCTGTTATAGTCCCATCAACAGCTATGGTTATCTCAGGACTGTCACCGCATAAAGTTCTACCACATAATTATAGCAAAACACAAATCCATGAACAACAACACAGGCCAAGGCAAAACTTATATATTTGAAATAAAGCAAAATCTCTTTGTTTATTTAAAATCAAGCAAATCTATTATGTTCATTTCAAGGCCCATCCACATTTCTTTATTTGAAGTGAAGCAAAATGTCTATGTTCATCTGAAGTCAAGCAACATGTAAATATTCATTTGAAATCGAGCAACATGTCTGTGCTCTTCGATACTTTAATACAAGAAGCATAAACACTAATCAGTTCATCACTGATCCTCTACATATTCAATTTAAAGCAATTCATAAAGACCAAATTATCACTTGGTTACAATTTGACTTCTATCACTGCTTACATTATGAAATAATAAAATAAAATAATGAAAACTGGTCAATAATGACAGATGTGTATCATCCAGTTCACAGCTTTGTTTCCCTGTCAGTGAATCGGTCCCCAAAGTCCCTGAACCCAAATTTATCGTGGAACTGGGTGGGGTTGTCAATGAAGTCTCGCTGTGTGCTGGTCAGGTGGTCCTCTGTCACACCGTGGAAGGCAAGCTCCTTCAGCACACGACTCAGGTACTTGGGGTCAGGGTAGCCTTGTCTGCAGCACACACAAAAAACCCATGCTATAACGTTGGATAAAAGAGGTAAGATTTTGTTTTAAAACTTAAAACTTCCCTTTTTAGTTTCAGTGATCAAATAATATTTCTAATCCGGCCCCTGAGCTCACATGCCATGCAAACATTTTGTACTTGAGATGAGCACAGCATTGCAGAGAGACAGTCACAAGAACACATGTGAAGTGGTCCATGTGATGCACATCCACTCCATTATGGCAAGTATTGGCAGAATTCAGGCCAAAAAAATGTGAATAAAAAGTACCGTAATTTACGGACTATAAGGCGCACCTGATTATAAGGCGCACACCCCTAATTTGACATAAAATTTGGATTTTGTTGCTCTATTTTCTTACTATTTCATCAGTCACATTATAAGGCGCAGGGGTCTCAGTCTGTGAAAAAAGTATCGCCTTATAGTCTGTAAAATACGGTACTCTGTAAAAGATATACCAACATTTGTAATTTATACGAAAATGTGTGGGCTTAATCCAGAGAGCAAAATCACTCTCTTAGCACTTGCAGACTAATGATGATGCCACAGATAACGGAACTGTAATCAAAGGCCATGTTTCCACAATTAACCATCTCCAACGATGTTGCAGGCTCTCAGTTGATCAGCCTCAATAAGGAAAGCCTTGTATCATGGTGAGGCGTAACAGCCATATTCTGCAATAAGTGTGCAGAACACTTTCATACACGATACACCCAGGAAAGCCTTGTATCATGGTGAGGCGTAACAGCCATATTCTGCAATAAGTGTGCAGAACACTTTCATACACTATACACCCAGGAAAGCCTTGTATCATGGTGAGGCGTAACAGCCATATTCTGCAATAAGTGTGCAGAACACTTTCATACACTATACACCCAGGAAAGCCTTGTATCATGGTGAGGCGTAACAGCCATATTCTGCAATAAGTGTGCAGAACACTTTCATACACTATACACCTATGAAAACAGCTCAGCAGCTGTTTCAAGAACTTCAACATGTCCGCATAAATATTTCTAGACAGTCTTTGAGAAAATGTTCTTTGTGACCTCTGCATTTTTGTAACTAACTTTTTGCAATTATGAACGTGTTGTGTCCGTGTCCTGACACGTAGGTATATATATATATGTAGGTAGGCATAGGGCCTCACGGCCCTTTTACGCGCCTTATCAGTGAATTTGATGTTTGACATATTTTTAAGTGGTTTGCGTCTCCTTAACTCTTCTAGTGCCATGTATTTTTTGACTTTCTTGGTTGTCCGTTGCATCTCAACCGACAAGAGGGGAGTAACTTCTTTTTTTTCGAGTTGCCGTGCGTTTTTTCTTTAACAGAAGAAAGCAGTGACATAAGCTCTGCGAACATAACAACAAACAATGGCAGGTGCTTGGCAGCGATGTCCTTTGCATTGGTGGGAGTGTAAGTTAATGTCTTGGTGGGCGAATGTATTTGCCCCATGGTGCCGAGAAAGAAGCTAAACTAAAACTAATCAAAGTCATTATTTTTAGGGATGGCTTTGTTTATTCATCAAAACTTAAATTTTGTTTTTAAAAAATCTAAATTTTTTTTTACAAAAGTTTTGAATTAATTAATATGAGTGCTTCTTTATGTTAATTTGTAAGCATTATTCCACAACTATACAACACAGTTGTAAAGAAAAACTGGTTTTGTGATCCAGACATAATCTGGAATATGTTGAACATGATGCAGCACACCAGAAATGGTAGCTAAAATGCTTTTTAGATAGCATCCACAATGTCATTTTAGATCTAAGAGCAAAGCATGATAAATCTATGTAAGATTTGTTTTAAGGCGAAACTGGTAAAAAAGCAAGAACAGACTTCAAATAGATAGGAACTCACCTTCCACCCAATGTAGTCTTGTGGTGAATTCTGCTGCTCCACTCAATTCCCTCCTGGTAACCTGGTGGAGTTCTCTCAATGGTGAAGAGGAGGCTGCGATCAAAGGCTACTTTGAGCAGCATCAGCACTTTCCTTCCCTCCATGTTCCCTGGCAGGTAGGCGTACTCTGTGATGATGAAGTATCTTTTACCAGGACTGGGGTGGTTCTTCTGAGAACATGTCACAGTACACACACAACAACAGACCACAACACCACACGTTCACATACACACCCCACGGAGAACAAAAATACACTTAGAGCAAAATTACAGAAACTGAATGGATGCTTCAGAATATAAATAAATGACAGCATTAAATAGTATGTTGCCCCACCTGCCCTATATTTTACAAGCTCCCTTCCACATTCTCCTACTTCATCGCTTGGAGCACATTTGCCTGGGTCAATCAGCTGTGTCTTCCAGATAACAGAGAGGGCAAAACGGATATTTTGGAGGAGGATCTGCGATTTGCTTACAGTGGGAAAAACCTTGCGCTATTCTCTCAGCAAAAAACCTTTAGGACAGTTGGCGTGAAAGGCCAACTAATCCCCTTGGCTGTATCACTAGGACCCCGTGCAAACGCTTCTTAGGAAGGAAGGTGACAGATTGGTTAAGACGGTCGCATGCCAATTTCAATGCGCGAGTGGACCCCGGTTTGAATCCCAGCCTCACCCTTTCTTTCAAGTTTGATGGGAAAATTGTACTGAACATCGAGTCCTTTGGATAGGAACTTAAAGCTAGTACTGACACGTGCGCTTTACCGCATGTAAAAAAAAATCCCACGGCAGTCAAAAGTTGGTAAGAGTAGAGAAAAATCCCTATGCCTGGTATGACCAAATTAACAGCTAGGTTTCCCAAGTCTGATCCCCTTTTTTTCACACCACACAACTCCCCTACCCTAACCCCCCCCCCCCCACCCAAAAAAAAAAGAAGAAACAGATGGTGCTGCACTTGCTGCAACACACTCTCCAGGTGGGAGCGGCCCAAATTTCACAGACTTGTCTCTGTGAGTAGAATATACCAAATACCAATGCTTGGGTTGAGTTATGGTCATTCAGAAGAGACTCGGCTGTATCATCATGATTTTCCACGGCGGCAGAAAACCATTGATTATTTCACAGCTGTCACTTTACTAAAGACTCCAATTCCATAACTGACATTTGTTGTTGTTCTTTCAAACACGCTTAAAGATTTGTAGTATAATTGTACACCAGGGCCTGTATTCACGTTGAGATAGCATGAGACTTAGCATGATGCTAACTTAGAAGCTCTTCCAATGTCCTATAGGATTTAATAGGACTTTTGGAAGAGCTTCTAAGTTAGCATGATGCTAAGTCTCATGCTATCTCAACGTGAATACAGGCCCTGGGCATTACTTTGCTTGATAAAAACATTTGTTCAAATATGTGGCAAAGCAAAAGGACACCAAACAATATTAAATGAAGGGGGAATTTTTTTTATTTTTCTTACTAACAGATGTACAGTACTCAGTGGTACACAATGCAAAAAAAGGAATGTAATAAATCTGCGTCCACAGAGAAACAACAAAAGCATAACAGGTAATAGAAACATGCAAGTCTATAAATTAAGGTAGAAAAAAACAACCTTTATATATATCCCTTGTTTCTTACCTTTTGATTTCCAGATGGGAAGTTATAGGTGATGGTATACATTCCCACTCCTGGATAACCTTCACAGCTGCGGTAAGACTCGTAATTCATCTTCATGGTCCCTCCCTCTGGCTGGTCCCCAAACTCCAGACCCTTGAAAGCGTCACACGACGGACATGTCCCTTGTCTTCTGGCGTCACCCCACCAGTCCTGACACGACCGGCACAGCCCGTGGTGACAACAGGGCAGACCCCTCACATCAGACACGTCCTGACAGACGATGCAGGAATCAGGGGGAATGTTGAAGGGGGTGGAGAGGGAGGAGGAGGAGGATGGTGACTGGGGCTGCGGCCCCTGGTCCTGCATGGAGCGGTCGAGGCCCACCAGGGTTTTGATCATCTCCACCATCCCCTGCAGGGCCCCCTGGTCAGAGTCCACCACATGGATCTCCTTGATGGAGCGACGGGGCCTCTGGGAGTAGCTCTTCACTGCCTTGTACAGCCCTCTGATGAACACCTGGGTGTCTTCCTTGTCCTTGGGGGAGGCCTTCCCTGAAATTGTAGTACAGTTTGTGTGAAACAGTTCATCATGTTTAAATACAGTCAGTAGTTCTTCACCGCCTTGTACAGCCCTCTGATGAACACTTGGGTGTCTTCCTTGTCCTTGGGGGAGGCCTTCCCTGAAATTGTACAGTTTGTGTGAAACAGTTCATCATGTTTAAATAGTCAGTAGTTCTTCACCGCCTTGTACAGCCCTCTGATGAACACTTTGGTGTCCTCCATGTCTCTAGGCGAGGCCTTCCCTGAAATTGCAGTACAGTTTGTGTTTTGATTCAGCCAATATCATAAGCAACAAAAGAACATAACATTACAAAGATGAAAACAACAACTGAGTTTTAACAAATTTTAAAAGAAAATGCTAAAGAAAACACACACAAGAAATCCCAGAGCACCAAATAAAATAATAAGTGAGATAGACAAACAGACTAAAAACAAACAAAACAAAAACATTTTAGTTATATCTATGCTTAAACTCCACCTGTCCTTTTATGAAAACATCTACCAAAATTGTTTTAACAGCTTTAGATGTTCACAGAATCCAGACCATTGCAACATACACAAGGTGCATACTGTTACAGTTACACACATGCACATGCAAACCAAGCACACATATAACAAACATGCTTTTTGTTGGACACATCCAAAGTGGGCATAGAAGACAGACTTCCCACTCACCTTTACTCTCTCTCTGGTTCCTGGGGATGGCCACCGATCTCTTCGTGGCCAGGTCCACTTTGTTCAGGGTCTGCTCCACAAAGTCCTTCATCTTGTCCTCACTGTAGGCCCAGTTGTGGGACAGCACCGCAAACACAAACAATCTGTTCATTGTGGGAAGGCTCAACACTTTATTCACAGACATTTCCTTCCTCAGAGCATCGGCTTTGTTGGTAGCTTGAGAGCTCAGATTCTTCTTGATCTGTTTCCAGTGGGCGTCCTTCAAGGGGTTGTGCTCATACTGCCACAGGAGGAGGGATTCAGTGGAAGTGTCCGCTGTGGACTTCAGTGCAAAGACCAGGGTCAGGTCCAGGTCTTTGAAGCTGATGTGCACCTGGCGGTCTGCTCCGGATCCTGTTTCTTCCAAACAGGGAAAGCCAGCAGGTTCTTTTGGGGTCTGCCTTGGGGCAGTGGAGGCTGGCATATCCAGTGCTGGGATAGGAGTAGCTGACATAATTGGTCCTGGAGCGATGGAGGCTGACATATTTGGTCTTGAAGTGGGAGATGTATTCAGTCCTGGGGCAGCAGAAGCTGATGCATTCAGTCCCGATTCATGAGAAGATGACATGTTTTGTTCTGAAGCTGAGACCGGCATCGGTACTGTTCCAATAGAAGTCGATGCCTTCTGCCCTGAGACAGAAGAAGCTGACTTGTTTTGTTCTGAAGCTGTGCCTGGCATCGGTCCTGTTCCAATAGAAGACGATGCGTTCTGCCCTGAGACAGAAGAAGCTGACTTGTTTTGTTCTGAAGCTGTGCCTGGCATCGGTCCTGTTCCAATAGAAGACGATGCGTTCTGCCCTGAGACAGAAGAAGCTGACTTGTTTTGTTCTGAAGCTGTGCCTGGCATTGGTCCTGTTCCAATAGAAGACGATGCGTTCTGCCCTGAGACAGAAGAAGCTGACATGTGCGGTCCTGGAGTGGAAGAAGCAGACATATTCTTATTCAGAGCTGAAGAATCTGACATCTCCATCTCTGTCTTCTGGCCCTGGCTGCTTTCAGGGCTGGGTGATGCTCTCAAAGGTTTCTGCTCGCTCTCAACAGCGGGGGATGGAGGTGGGCCTCTGCTTCTGTCCTGGACATTTCCGCCTCCTGCCAAGGTGGAGACCACCGCTGGGCTTCCTGCAGCAATCGTGTAAGGCCAACCTCTCTTGAAACTGTTCCTGATGAGGGTGATCATGGTATCATCGATGTCCACAAAGTGGATCTGCTTTAAAGAGGTGCTCTGTCCGTGAAGGTCGTGGAATGTCTTCACAGCAGTCAGGTAGCTTTCTGCGCACATGTCCTGAGGTACGCCAAAGATAGCTGCAACCGCAACATTCAGTGTTAAAAAAAAATCATATGATAATAATAATAATAATGAGCATCTATATGCGCTTATTCTCAAACAAGCCCTAAGCACTTACAATAATAAACAAATAAATGAATAACCCAAAAATATGAGAATGTCAAAAATTGCTTCGCACACACACACACAAAGTCTGATCTACCACTACCCTATATCTAAACCTGCAGTAAAAACCCGTAATCATCTTTCATTTCTCCTTTTGTTTATGTATGTTTTGTTTGTGTATGGCTGCAGTGATTTGTGGGTTTTTTTTTTTTTTAATAATTCAAAATCGTTGTGATGCGAATGAGTTAATTCACAAGAGAGGACAGATAAAAGAGAAATACAACACTAGTACAGCTAGAGTCAGACTCACCACAGCTGATGGAGGGCAGGGCCACAGAGGTGAAGCCCAGGCTGCTGGCTTTCTGCAGGCAGTTGTACACCGTGTCCACCACATGCTGCCCACACTGACCTTTGTCCGCATAGTCTTTCCACCTGGGCCCCACGGCGTGCACAACTTTCTGACAGGGCAGCGACCCCGCTGAAGTGACCACCACCTCCGTCACCCGCAGAGCTCCGTGTTTCTTGATGTGTTCCCGTCCATCGTCGTGCAGATCACGCCCCGCCGCTCGGGCAATGGCCAGCGCCACCCCCCCCTCGTGATCCAGGTCTTCATTGGCAGCATTGACGATGGCGTCGACAGACAGCGCAGTGATGTCTGCTTTATAGATCCACACCTCAAAACTGGACTTCGAAGGAACCGTCTTCTGGTTAACTGACCCCTTTTCAAGCTTGGGTTCCTCTGAAGCCTGTGCGGAAGACTGGGACTTCAGGTTGAGATTTCCCGCATCGAACCTCCTTCGACCTCTGGCAGTGACCTTGACCTTGCCGGACTTGACGCTGACCAGGTGCTTGGCCTTGATGGCGGTGCTGTAGTCCAGGGCGAACACGGTGGCCTTGCCCTCACCGGTCTTCACGAAGGCCTCGATGCCCCCCTCCGCCCTGACATCCACGGTGTGCCCCAATCTGGTGACCTCATCCAATGTCAGCTGCATGTCCTCCCTCCTCAGGAGATCCAGCCTGTCTTGAAGGTCCTTGGACGACCCCGGCTTGGCTCTCAGCAGGAAGGCGCCGCCTTTATCATCGAACAGGTCAAAGTTCAGGTCAAAATCTGTCCCCAGCAGAAACCTCACAGCCTCCAGCTCCACAGGGTCAAGAGTCTTGCTCCATCCCGTTACATAACTCTGTGCTTCAGGGCTCTGTCTGTTTCCTGCAGCCTGTTGGGCTTTGGGCTTGTCTAAATCCGTGCTCTGCCCGATTGTGTTTCCTGCAGCCGGTTGGGCTTTGGGCTTGTCTAAATCCGTGCTCTGACCAATTGTGTTTTGTGCAGCCTGTTGGGTGTTTTGTGCAGCCTGTTGGGTGTTTTGTGCAGCCTGTTGGGTGTTTTGTGCAGCCTGTTGGGTGTTTTGTGCAGCCTGTTGGGTGTTTTGTGCAGCCTGTTGGGTGTTTTGTGCAGCCTGTTGGGTGTTTTGTGCAGCCTGTTGGGTGTTTTGTGCAGCCTGTTGGGCTTTGGGCTTGTCTAAATCCATGCTCTGCCAGATTGTGTTTCCTGCAGCCTGTTGGACTTTGGGCTTGTTCCAACCAGTGCTTTGCCCGTTTCCTGCAGCCTGTTGAACACTGGGCTTGTTTCTGTCTGTGATTCGCCCGTTTCCATCAGCTTGTTGGGCTTTGGGCTTGTTTCCTGCAGGCTGTTGTAAACTGGGCTTAATTCCACCAGCCTGCTGGATTCCCGTAGCCTGTTGAGCAATGGGCTTGCTTCCATCTGCACTTTGCCTGTTTCCTGCAGGCTGTTGAACATTCAGCTTGTTTCCATCCGTGCCCTGCTGGTTTCCTATTGCCTGTTGAGCAATGGGCTTGTTTCCATCTGCACTTTGCCTGTTTCCTGCAGGCTGTTGAACATTCAGCTTGTTTCCATCCATGCTCTGCTGGTTTCCTATTGCCTGTTGAGCAATGGGCTTGTTTCCATCTCCGCTCTGCCCGTCTCCTTCCACACCATTTCGCAGCGCAGTGACAGCATTCATCATATCTTCCAGATTGTCAAAATAGATGTGTGTTACTTTCCCTTCTTCTTTCTTTCTGCCCGCTTTCAAGACATCAGGCAGATCAGATCGCTCCAGAAATCTGCTGGGAACTAGAATGCCCAGGCTCTCCGAGTTCTGGAAGGGAAAAAAAAGAAGCAATTTCATAAATCAAATACAAAAGAAAGTAACACTACAAGGTAAACCTTGCTAACAGACAAATTCAAATTTTTATTTCTCAAAAGCCACCATGCCATAGATAGATATAAGTATAATTGTACTGGGCAGTATCAGAATTACAAGTCAGACTTAGATTCTGAAAGACAGACAGACAATCATACAAACAAAAAGATAACGACAATTATATAACCTCCTTCATAGCAGTTAGCACACAAAAAGAAGAAGAAACGAGAGGCAAAGCCTTCAAGGCTCACCCACCCATGCTTCTCTATAAGGAAATAGATCTAAATGCCTGATTATTTATTTAATGACTTTCAAAATCACTGATCAAGTCCATCTTTGTCAACAAGGTAATCATTACTCCTCATCTTGTCTCTTAACAAAGTTTGGGATCGTAACTAGTGAATAATTGAAAGTGAAAGATATGGCCAAGACAAAGAAATTGCTGATGCAGCTATTTATCAATTTTAAGGACTATAACCACTACAATGTAAAGGATGCGGCTAAGACAAGCCTTCAAGATCCTGAGAAATACAAAAAACAATGTTAAAAGTCACCACAGATGCATATACAGATAAACAAAAGTACATCTGAACATAGACTGACCTAGTTGACATGAGCGAGTCAAAAACGGAAAATGTTTCCAACATGAGCATCTACACAATTGGAGATAAAAAATATATATGAGATGTTGAGAATTGAGCCCTGTGATAAATAAGGGCACTAAATATACCATGGGGTCAGTATTACCCAACAAGTGCAGTGTGGCACACAGTTACAAAACATATATATGAGATATTGAGAATTGATCCCTGTGGTAAATAAGGGCACTAAATATACCATGGGGATCAGTATTACCCAACAAGTGCAGTGTGGCACACAGTTACAAAACATATATATGAGATATTGAGAATTGATCCCTGTGGTAAATAAGGGCACTAAATATACCGTGGGGTCAGTATTACCCAACAAGTGCAGTGTGGCACACAGTTACAAAACACATATATGAGATATTGAGAATTGATCCCTGTGGTAAATAAGGGCACTAAATATACCATGGG
>JAGGCT020000839.1:0-25000 GCA_017654935.2 Phymorhynchus buccinoides
AAACTTTTTTCTTTCTTTTTTACGTAAATGGCGGCTAGTGGGAAGAGCAGGAAACAACAAAGCCTCATTCTGAAGTGAAAGTAGGGTTGTTTCCATTTTTAGTTTCGGAAATAATGTCAACAAAGTGCTTATTTTGAGTACCTCTCTGTAGGCGACACAGGTTGTCGTCAGTTGATTGTGGTTAAGTTTAATCAATTTTATAAGTCTTACAAGTTTATTGAGGATTGTCATCAGTTTAAGAGTATTTTGAGGTTGTTTCCATTTTTAGTTTCGGAAATAATGTCAACGAAGTGCTAAGTTTGAGTACCTCTCTGTGGGCGTCTGCAGCTACAGGGGAGACTATTGGCTCGGCGACATGTTGCGCCTGGAGCGTGCTAAAGGTTAATATATTATAAGATATTCGTCATTGGTTGGTTTGTTTCAGATATTACTCTACAGTGGTTGATCCAGCATTCCAAGTCTGGGCGCTAAACCAACATTGACATGGACAAACTTCTTTTTCTTTCTTTTTCTTTATCAGCTATGGACGATTGTGCGAGTGTCTGTATTTTTATTTGATATTTTTTCGTATGAACTGCGCATTACGAGTGATAGTGAAATGGAGTGAAGTGTACGTTCATCATCGTTTCTTTCCTTCCCTTTTTCTTCAAAATTAGCTGACCATTTTGCTGGTATTCCAATCTGTATTTGTATGCACGAACAATACGTTCTCACTGAATTTAGAATAGAACACGGATGAACAGCATTTCAAGGTGCCGATGGGCTGTGATATGTTGGTGCTTGTGTGTGGGTGGGTTTGGGTTATTTTAATTAGCATGAAATCAAAGAACAAAAATGATTCCTTCTGTGTAATCTTCGCTTTACATTATAAAAAAATTACTGTACCCTAAAATGCAAGGAACAATAAACAATATTTTTGTAAATGAAAACACACACCTTTTGACGCCATCTTTAGAAGCCTGCAAAGCAAGGCATTGGAGTGGGCATGGATGTTCTAATGACTGTACAGCTTTATCTGATTAACTCATTCTAAGTCACGTGGAATTGAATTTAGAGAAACATTTTGTAATTAACCTAGTTTCTATATATATAGTCATTGTAGATTTCACACAAGCTTTTGTCAGCTGATACGTTTTTATGAACGGTGAATGTTTGTTGTTTTTGGATTGTAAATTGACACGACTAGATTTTCACATTGTCTTATTTAAGAACGTAATGAGATTATTCTCTGTATTATAATAGTGTGTCAAAATCATCAGAGTGTGATGTTTATGTTTTAGTGATCCGCATTGAGTGTTGTGTCAATTTTTTTGTTTCTTTTTAACATCATTTTTGCACCCAGAAATGTGATGACATACGGATGCAGGATTGGTTATTTTTAAATAGTGAGTGTCAAGGGTCGTGTGCATAATAGTTTGAGAGAATGTCTGGATTCCCATGGAAACGATTTCACATTTCATTTAGTAGCAACAATATTCCTCTTTGTGTATTGGTTTAAAATTTGAGTTTTACCTGTGACCCAGCACCACGAAAGGGACATTAAGTCACTGGGCTAGTTTCTCACAACAGGCTTGCAAAGTCAAAAATATAATTTTGGGGTCAATTTTGAGTTATGGGTATGTTTGTGTTCTCTAACATCTCTTTCATATTCATAAATGATAATCTTGACACTGTTGATCGTGGCCACGCACAGCCAAGTGTAAAGATCTTCAATATGGTCTCTACATGGTCTTATAAGTGTTTTAAAATGAGTAGGTGAATGCATTTTCTTCAGCTAGGCTAGACTTTAGACAGTGTTTTCTCAAAATGGCCATCGCTCACCCTACTAACTTTAAATGTTCATAACTCTGGAACGGATAAAGATACAAGAATGGTTCTTGTATCATGAGAACGAGATTTGTCTGAAGTTTTCAAATGTAAAATGTTCTCAGAATGGTCAGTTTGACACTTAATGTCCCTTTCTGGTCACATTTTTTTTTATTACTGTTAGATGTGGCTGACTGTGTGTGCATGTCAATATGGTTATAGTGAAATAAACTTATTGAGAAAAAAAAAGATAAATGGCTGTTCGATGTGGAAATTGAATTCAGGACATTCTCCCTTATCTATGAATTGATTTTGTACATTAGGCGAATAACAAGCCCATTGCTGATGACACTTCTCTCCCCACAACTTCTTCTCCTGCGTTCCCAGGCCATATGGCCATAATGGGTAAGGTACATATGTGTCCGGTTTTCAGTTTTAACTGGTCTCCCCGCTGCATACAGCCGACACATTCCTTCTTCTCCGTCGATCACATCAGATGGAGATGCCAGCGGCTCGCACGAATGCAGCAGTCGCCTGGAGATTAGTCAGGTTTCCGTGCAGCTTTTCCCTCAGTGGTGTTGGGTCTGGCCACATGTCTTGTGAGATCTGCTCCACATGGGCTTGCTTCAGTCTCGCATTCCGATCGAGCTCAAAGGAGAAAAATTATTTGGAAGATATTTTTGAACAAAGGCAGGAGAATGGGCCAATAAGTCAGAAAGATTGTACATGAATTGATAGAAAGCAAGGGAAAAGGCAGAGTCAAAGAGTGGCAAATTAGAGGAAGTTACAAGCACAGAACTTCCAGAAGGTGGGGGAACTATTTTTTACGAAAGACCCCCACGGGGAGACACGTGGGGGGGGGGGGGGGGGGGGTGTTGTCCAGCTCCCTGTATGGAGGCACAAGGCATCCACCCACTGCGCACAACAATTCCATGGCGATTTTTGTTTTGTTCTTTTATTTTCAGTCAACTTATCATGAGACAGGCAGTAGTGAAAGCAGGTGCAACAGCAAATGACACAGCATCAGACCTGTTTACCCCCTACACAAGTCTTTAGTCTGGACAGCTGAAATGAGTAGTTTGGGTGCAAAATGTGTAGTTTACCATCAAACAATGTTCACTGAAAATGACATACAGCATCAGACCTGTTTACCCCCTACACAAGTCTTTAGTCTGGATAGCTGAAATGAGTAGTTTGGGTGCAAAATGTGTAGCTTACCATCAAACAATGTTCACTGAAAATGAGTAGTAAAGAGCATTACATGTATTTTCAATTTACTGAAATGAGTAGTTTTGGTGCAAAATGTGTAGTTTACCATCAAACAATGTTCACTGAAAATGAGTAGTAAAGAGCATTATTTTCAATTTTAAAGAGTAATAGAGGTCTAAACTGAGTAGAATGCTACTCGAAAAGAGTAGAGTAAACAGGTCTGCAGTATGAAACAATATCTGACAATGTTCCTCCACGACGAGTTCAGTCAAATGCTGCACACAAAGCGGTCAAAACACGGAACAAGCGAAAGGCGTACGAGAGAACAAAGCTACCAGTACAATAATAATAAAATTAAAAACATTCACAGCGCCAAGAAAGCGAGACAAAATATTTACACTCAGATTGGAATCAAAATTTTACACTCAGATTGGAATACAATGTACCAGATTGTAACATTTCGTAAACACTTGCGCTGGTTCTCTTTTCTTAAAAGCTATTGCAACGGTCCCACTATTGTCGACACGATGACAAACTATTTAGAAAGGCGTAGGAATCAAGGGGGACTTTCATACTATTCTGATGACATTGCATATTACATGAATGCAACTCCCCCAAATAAATAAATTTAAAAAAAGGCAGGGTACAGGGGCAGAGCCCCATTGGACGATTCAGGAGGGGAACGCATGAGAGAGAGATGACGAGACAAACTGTTAAAATGATGGACAAAGACAGTTTGAGTCTGATAATCCTTGTGAAGTGATTACATTGCCTTTGAAAGCAATATGGCATCACTATGATGTTTTCAAGATTCCCCAAGAGAGACTTCCGGGATAGAACAACCAAGTTCAAAACGCCCCAAATCGTTTGTGGTCGGTTTTTTGTTGTTGATGAATTTAAAAAAGAACTGAAGTTCAGTTTCTGGTAAAATTAAAAAAACTTAAATCAGTGTGAACTGACAAGAGTTGCACCCATCATATTATTACACAAACTCCGAACAGGAAAACACGATGCTGGTGATTAAGAAAGGGGAAGGGGGCTTCCATGCCAAGATGGAAGGTGGGGTAGGGTGGGGTGGGGGAAGGCATTAAAATTGAATGAACACATTAGCTATACACCCTAGATAATTACTTCTGAACAGACAATGCTTCTGTTACATTGGATAGATAAAATAAAAAAAATACGTAGAACTAACTTCCAAGTGAAAAGGCGGTGAAAATTGAACCGGGTTTGTCTAACCATGCATTCAAACGTAAAGAAGTTTTGGAATATAATTTGGGGTTCCACCCCCACATGCACAATACAAAGAATACGGATTCAATTTATGCGAGCGTGTAAAGTTTAATGTTATCTTGGACTAGACATCGATGATATACTCGAGCAAAACGAACGCTATTGTTCAAGCCGTATGTATAATTCTGAGAAAGCATACAATTTTTGTTTCATTTATTGTGTTTAAAAGTAATGCTTGACTAGAAACTGCACATGCGTTGAAAATAAAATGTGACGGGCAATAGAGTTATAGCGCCCAGGATGACCTGGTTGAATAAAGTGGCGATGATTCGTGTCAATAACAAACTGGCCAAAGCTTACAACTTGGATAGCATAGTCAACAGTAAATAAAGTATACCACAATAATCACAACAAATTAAGACAATTAAGAAAAAATAGTCCACAGCAATATATATAGTAATATTACAAAAATCAAACACATGTTCACCTCTACATAGAGATTTAAGAAATAAAAATATAAAAAGCAAAAGATTTCACAAAAACACAGCATCAAAATTGTTGCTTCCCAAAACAAGACAAAGTTGTTCAGGGCAATATTTCTCCACAATAAAAGGGCAATCGAAAAGATCACCGTCTTTAATGCAAATATATTATTTTTCTGAGGAGAGGAGAGAGATAAATAATTATACAGTAAATGTTTTAAATTTAGCACATGCAGGTATGAATTATAACAAATGTTTAAATGTAACGCATGCCAAAAACAGTATATGAATTGTAACATGCCATAAAAAAAACCTGCGCAATTTAAATTCAAACCCTGCCTGATGTCTTATCCATAATCCAAGATTATAATTTGTTCAGTTATTTATACAGATTGTTTTTCCAATTAAGTAATTTGCTTAGTATGATCTTTCTAAATGACAATTTTTTTTCTTCACAATTTCATTACCTTAAATTCCAACTACAACAACAAAAAGATTGCCCAATTTCACAACTTTACTTTATTTGATCCAAACGCTTTAAATAGAAAAACTTGCTTTCAAACAAACACAAAGTAAGCACCCCCAAAAATCACCTAAAAAAACAATAACAAAATAAATTGTGACACAAAAACGTCTTGTAGAATGGACTGTGTAGGCATACAATTTATAAAAAAAATATGTAAAAATTGCACTCTTCAATACTAAAATCAAATACTGTATAAATGAGGGGGGAAAATGTGGTCAAAAGGGAGGGAAACTTGAAGAAGAAGGGAATAAATTAATTCCAACTGGCAGACTAAAAGCCATCGTACACACTGAATTACAAGCTAGACTGATTTTCTATCCTGTTGGTAGTTTCTAGCTTAAGGTCTCTGTAGAGTTAACATTTTCCCCTCTTTCCCCATGGAAACACGGTGATGTGCCAGTCATAAGACTACTCTCATATTACCATGGGAAAGAGTGAAAAATGTTTACGTGTATTGAGACCTTAACCAATAGGACACGACCATATTTCTTCTATCCTAGCACGTTTCTATGTTGCTATGGCAAAAGAAAGATTACATGCAGCGTGTACATCCTTAAAAAGTTCTCCTTAAAAACGAATCTTTGCACTTTTCCCCAGACTAAAATGAACACAGATTGTCAAAACAACGCATAACCGCCAGCACAGGATGGGAATGAACCACAGTATAGTTGCTCCCTTTGTGACAAGACAGAAGCTTGTGGAATCAAAGGTACGGGAAACAATAGGGGTAATCTCGACATGCAGGAATAAAGGCATCCCTCTCAATCAATCCTAAAGAGTAACCAAAATAATTACGTAGTGTATGAAAAGAAAATGTTAAAAAAACATTGAAAGCACAAGTTAAACGCACAAAAAGATGGTATAAGGAAAATGAGAAATGTTCATATACATGATCTCTATGAAACAAAGTGTCATAAATTCACCAAAAAGGCAATAATTCAATAGTAACAGGCATCGGGCAAGGTGGTGATTATATAGCATGCAAAGCAAAAGCAAATGAAACATGCACTCTTTCCGTTAAACCCTTTCATTTTTCATTCTAAAAGATTAAAAACATTCCGTCTTTTGACTCAACCACTTCATTAAGCTATCACTTACTTAAGGTGTCTGTACAACTGAGCAGTTTTCACTCTTTCCCCATGGCAACACAGTGATATGTAAAGTCATTATGACTGGCATATCGCAGTGTTTCCATGGGGAAAGAGTGAAAAATGTTCACATGTATTGAGACCATTATTTAAGTAATACAGTACTCCCTCTCATGAACGACCATGTAAAATGCACCAACAAAGTGGTCTTACAAGGGAGGTGGTCTGAAATGGGAGGTGGGTGAGGAGAGGTCATTACAAACATAAACACAGAACAAAAATGTAAACACATAAGCAAATAAACAAACTACCCTGTACATTTTAAAGCAAGATTTTACCGACATCAGTTACTGCAGATACATATATTCCAAGTGCATCAATTTGAAATTCCAATAAACCAAGTTGAAACAGGAATATTTCTTCTCCTCGCATCACAAAACCACTCCCAAACTAGGTCGTTCAGGTCCGAGTACGTACATTTTCTCGCTATGGCGTATTTTCATTCAGCTGATTCGCCAGCTTCCCATCGAGCTTGTCAGCGATTCTCGCTCGAGAATTATTGTTTGGATTTGGGTTTTTCCAACACCCAAGGATTGTGCAATGGATCGGCAGCTTTCCCTTTTGTCACTTCTTTCAATAACTTTGATTCTTTCTTCAAGAGTAGGCCTAAGAATGTTCCTTTTCTTCCCCGACATTGTGAACGTGAGAGAGGAAGCTGGCTGCTACACGACGCATGCACATTGAGCTACTTTTCACTAGGGAAGATAACTAACCACGCAGACTGATGGAAACTGCGCAACTGTACTCATTGAGCGAAGGTTCAGCAACAAATCTGACCGGCTTTTTTCGTTTTCTGTTGTTTTCCACGATCTTTGTGGGTTCTATTTTTTGTGACATGGTCGGAAAGCAAGAGGTCGTTAATCAGGCATTGGAGGTGGTCACTAATGAGAAGACACTCATATAGTAAAACCGATCGATCACTGACAATCAGGTCGGAAAGTGGAGGTGGTTGCTGAATAGGTCGTATGAGGGAGGGAGTACTGTAGTAAGATATTTAGCCTTCAGCCCTCTCATGCTTCTCCAATTTACTAAATAGAAGCAGCAGCTTTTGAATTTCCTATGCCATAGGAAGAAAAAACAAAAGAATTCATTATCAAAATCAATGCATTTGTTGTAAAACACAGAAAAATGTAGTAGGAGAAAACTAACATGCAGGATTGTGACCAAAAGTTCATCTGTTCTAATACCCCCAGTCTCTGCTTCATCCTTCAAGCCTGTTTACAAACAGTGGAAAGGGGGGGGTGGGGGTGCAGGGTGTGAGAGACAGAGGGAGTCCATGGTTGATTTCTATCAGAAGACTAAATTCGACATATTGCTACTACATAGGATTATTTAATACAGTAACTTTTGTTCATGATTTGCCATTGATTCAGATCTAAGCACATCCGCAGTTTGTTCTTCTCTCTTTATTTATTTTTTAAAATAAAAGAAATTTCTCTTCTTCTTTTTTTTTATTATTGATTTACTCATTGTACAGATTTTGTTTTACCATTGAACTTTTCCTGACTGTTTAGTCTTTCCTTTATCCAAGGTTTCAGTTTCAGTGGGTTTTTTTTGTAATTATTAAAAAGAAAAAATGTGTGGTAAAAGTGTAAAAAAACAAATCTGCCAACCTGGACTTGAAAGTCTGCTCCATTTAGTTTACAACTTAAAGTTCTGTTCAGATCTAGAGTCCCCAAAGTTGACAGTTCCACTGAACTTGAAGTCGCCAAGATTTCAGAGAAAATAAAATGGAACACTTGAGAAAGATAGCATCGAATAACAGTGTCATGAATGGCTAATAATAAAAAGTGAGTCTAATCTTACAAAAGTAAAAATGGAAAGATTTTTTTTTAAATTGAAGAACACATTAACAAAAGCATCAATATTCTATGTGCAATGAAAGCAAATTATTTGTGTACAGAATGAAAAGATTGACACAAAACCATGCAAATCTAGGCATATCCCATTTGCCTGCAAGCAAATTACTACTCTTTTTTTTTTCTTCTTTCAGATTTCGTTACTTTTTCCCATGTTGCTCAACTATTAAGTAGGCATTTTTTAAATAACCAGTATACTTTTCCCATACTAGCTAATCTACTCAGTAAGCATAAGGAGGAAGAGAAGCATAACAATAAAAACCTAGCATACATTGTAGAACACTTTTTTTTTTTATATTTCTCAAAAAGACACTGCACAGTCTAAAAATCATCCCATTCTTTCAAGCTTCTCAAGTTTCGCTAAAAATAATAATAAACACAGACAAACAAACAGATGCTGACACCTTCAGTGATATATCGTCAGTGAAATTCAAAAACCTCGTATCTTGATTTTTTATTTATTTGATTTTTTTTGGGGGAAGTTAGATACACAGCCAGCTCTCTAATTTTTCCCGCCACCTTCCACCAAAAGCTCGTATCTCCAATGACTTTCTATCTGGGGTAAATGAGGTTGTGAAAATAGAAGAAAAACTTGTAAGTCCCAAATTCAGATCTACTTAAGGACAAAAACCTCGTATCTTCCTTCTTTTCAAGTATAATAAAAGAAGAAGTAATTTTAACAAAATGCAGGATGAAACTCGCAATGTCTTGAACAACAAATTCATCATAGTTAATCAATTGTGGTAAACGCGGTTAATTTTTCTCAAAACTACCAAAAATTGATACAATTTTTTTTAAATTTCACTGACAATATGCAAGCTTTATCAACAGTGCAAAAGCAGCTCGTCCCATTCCCCAATCCCTGCTTAATTTAAAGACCAGAAAGGTACCGTAATCATGTGTGCGTCTTAAACAGTTAACACGGGTAGTAACACGTAAATTAAAATAAACTGCCAATCGTTGTGCCAGTATAGTCTAACTTACATGCTACTACCCGTATGAACTGTTGAACCCTTTGGAAGTTCAGTTTAACATCGTGTATCGGCTTTCGCCATGTACGACGGGCTGAACAAACCAACCAGGGTATAAACAAAAATTTATGTTCCTGAATCACTGTCTTAGCCAAAAGGCCAAGAAGCGATCAGGATCAGGATGATTGAACCCTTTCACCACCAATGTCGCATTTATGCACCACAGTGGTTTAACACCCATGTCACTAAGGGGCATCGAATCAGGGACTGTAGTCCAGAGACCCTATTTTCTTATTTTGGGGAGGCAAGGATGGGCCTAATGTTACACATGTCACAGAGGAACTCCCAATATTGCACATCATTTTTCTCCTCTACCCAGTTAGGTTTGATGGCAATTTTTGGTTGAGGAATGGCTGGCGGCGAAAGGGTTAAGATGCACTTATGACTACGGTACCAGAAGACCAGACACTACCGTAACTAAAATGAACAAAAAACGACAGTGTGTGGGTAATAGCAGCCTGGCCATACTGGAATTCTGAGACAAAGCACACGTCATGGATGCAGGCATATTTCAATAGAAGCACATAGAGAGTCAGGCAGAGAGAGAGAGAGAGAGAGAGACGGGCAGAGAGAGAGACAGGCAGAGAGAGAATTAGACGTAAAGAGAGCAGAGAAACGAGACATGGAAACAGAAAGAGATTGGGAGAGGGGCAAGGTCAGAGACAGAGAGAGAGAGAGAGAGAGAGACGGGCAGAGAGAGAGACAGGCAGAGAGAGAATTAGACGTAAAGAGAGGAGAGAGAGACAGGCAGAGAGAGAATTAGACGTAAAGAGAGCAGAGAAACGAGACATGGAAACAGAAAGAGATCGGGAGAGGGGCAAGGTCAGAGACAGAGAGAGACGGGCAGAGAGAGAGACAGGCTGAGAAAGAATTAGACGTAAAGAGAGCAGAGAAGCGAGACAAGGAAACAGAAAGAGAGAGGGGGAAAGTTAGTGTTAGTGTGTTGTGTTATGATTATATGCAATGCATTCTCTAATATGTATTCATTTTCATAGAGATGTATGGTGAGGATGCGTGGGCCAGTTTGTTAGAAATGGTGAGTGAAAAGCGCATTGAGTTGCTTTGCAAGATTATGCGCTATATAAGCATTATTAATTATTTATTATTTTTAAAGTCACAGAGACAGAAGACTAGAAAAATGGAAAGAGAGACAGAAGCAAACAGAAAGAAAAACAAAATGTCAGAAAGCAAGAAAGACGGAGAATTCCAGAACCTCCACACTAAACAAAACACAAGCAACGGAGAGAGAACGTTCAGGCATGATTGAATAACATACATTACCAAGCATAGTGAAACAAAGCCAAATCAATAAGACCTCAGCTCACAAACAACGTTTTCAAGCAGGTATGTTCCGAAATACTCTCCAGAGGTGAGATAAGCGTCCTATCAGGCGTGGCCTCTTACGGACGAACAAATTCTCTCCGCTCACTCTTTTTATTTTATGCGCGCTCTCTTTTTATTTTATGCGGCTAGCTCCCCACCAAAGCGTCTAAGTGATTAGTGGGATAATGGTGGTGGGTGGTGGGGGGGGGGGGGGGGGTTGTGCGGTGGGTGTTACATGGCACCGCCGTTAGTGTCGTCGACGGTGTGCTTGACTTTGGAGAAGTCAAAGTCGTTGCCAGATATCCTCTTGTAGGTGTTCACGACGTCGTCACAGGTGGTCTCGAAATGGGTGGTGGCGTCGTAAGACTTGGTGATGAACGTCTGCAGGGAAAAATCAAAAACGAACAAATAATGTGTAGAATTTGAAAAAACGAAGATGACTACTGGGTTTGAACAATAAAATTCGCAAAAATTTTAAAACAGAATTCGCAACAAATTAAAGTCGAAATAAAAACCCCAAATAAGAGGTTTAATAACAAAAAACACAGAGCAAAACAAATCACGACGTTTCGGGTTCAACCCGTTGTCCAGTGCTAAAAATAGATATGCTTGGTAATGTATGTTATTCAATCATGCCTGAACGTTCTCTCACATATCTATTTTTAGCACTGGACAACGTGTTGAACCCGAAACGTCGTGATTTGTTTTGCTCTGTGTTTTTTGTTATTAAACCTTTTATTTGGGGTTTTAATTTCGACTCTGTTTTAATTTGTTGTAAATAATGTGTAGGTAAGAATGTATGCGCATTCAAGTGTACCTTGAGTGTGTGTGTATGTGCCTATGTCGTGTGTGCATGTGTGTGTTAATGTAAGTGTTTGGGTGTGTGTGTGAGAGTGCTTGGGTGTGTGTGTGAAGGGGAAGGGAACAGGGAACGAAGCAAAATCTGAAAACCCATTTGGATAAGTTGGACGTTTTTCATACAGATCAAGAAAGGATAATAACGACGAAAAACAAAACTGAACCAACACACACACACTGGGTAAAAATGGGATAAAAAACAAACACACACAAAAACCCACGATGTGCATGCTACTGATGCACCCACGAACACCAGCCTAGGTGTAATCACCAACCATGCGTTAATCAATGCTCACCTTGTTATCCGTACCATCGTCTTTCGGTTCCAGTAGATCAGAAACCGAAACAAACCTGTACAGAAACACGAACCCAAGCACGATTAAACAGAAAATAAACTCTCCTTTCTATGGCAACTCTCTACCCCAATCTTTAGCCCCCCTCCCCCCCCCCCTCTACCCCCATACTTTATCAGCATACCATGCAAAGGTGCAATGATGCATCCATGTAAAAACAAAACAGGCATCAGAACAGTCTGAAGTCCAATCCTCTGAAAACCGTGGTAAAAGGGCCATCAAGGCCCTAGACTGTAGAGGGACTACACTGAAATGAGTTATCAACATGACCAAATAGGCTTAATATAGCACACACACAAAAATCACTTTAACTCTTTCACATCCAATGTCGCATTTTTGCACCACATTTACTTAATACCCACGTCATTAAAATCCTTGAAATCAGGGTCTGTAATTCAACAATATTGTGTTCCTAAATTTGGGCAGTAAGGATTGATCCTATTGTAAATGTGTCGCACAGAAATCCCACAATATTGCAGATTTTAGAGGAGCTCAAAGAAAATTATTTGGAAGATTCTCTTCTTTTTTTTTAGCCAAGAGAATGGGCCAACCAATGACTGAATAAGGCAGAAAAAACCCAGTAGATGACAGAAAGAAAAGGCAAAAACAGAGTGAAAATCTGTTTAACGTCCTCCGGTCTGAAACAGACACATATGGGACATTAGTAGATATAGAGATGGTGGGACCGATCCTGGAGGCAATGCCTGGAGGCAGTGCAACTCCAGGAAAGTCCCAAATTTTTAACAATACAGATCATAAAGTAAAGCAGTCAAAGAGAGTGATAGATTGGGAGGAAAATACTAGACCACAACTTTCAGGTGTGTGTGTGTGGGGGGGGGGGGAGGGGTGTCTATTTGTACTAAAAGATTTCCCCGGTATCCCCACAGTGTGTGTGTGTGTGTGTGTGTGTGTGTGTGTGTGTGTGTGTGTACGCACTGTTGGTCGATGTCCCCCAGCAGGTCCAGGCCAGGCTTCAGCTCCCCCTCAGGGTTGTCCGTCTCCACCGTGGTGCTCACGATGGCCAGGTAGTGTCCCTTGGAGCACACCTGGTGGGCGTCAGACACCACGCACACGTAGATGTCTGCAGAACAAAGGGAGATCATCACTGACATGAGTTATGCCCCTTGGAGCACACCTGGTGGGCGTCAGACACCACGCACACGTAGATGTCTGCAGAACAAAGGGAGATCATCACTGACATGAGTTATGCCCCTTGGAGCACACCTGGTGGGCGTCCGACACCACGCACACGTAGATGTCTGCAGAACAAAGGGAGATTATCACTGACATGAGTTATGCCCCTTGGAGCACACCTGGTGGGCGTCCGACACCACGCACACGTAGATGTCTGCAGAACAAAGGGAGATCATCACTGACATGAGTTATGTCCCTTGGAGCACACCACGCACATGTCTGCAGAACAAAGGGAGATCATCACTAACATGAGTTATGCCCCTTGGAGCACACCTGGTGGGCGTCCGACACCACGCACACGTAGATGTCTGCAGAACAAAGGGAGATTATCACTGACATGAGTTATGCCCCTTGGAGCACACCTGGTGGGCGTCAGATACCATGAGCACGTAGATGTCTGCAGAACAAAGGGAGATCATCATTGACATGAGTTATGCCCCTTGGAGCACACCTGGTGGGCGTCAGACACCACGCACACGTAGATGTCTGAAGAACAAAGGGAGATCATCACTGACATGAGTTATGCCCCTTGGAATACACAACAGACACACACACACACACAGACTCACCATGCTTCCTGTTGGTCTGCCCCTAGGGAATGATGATCTGTACAGACGTGGCCTTGCTGGTGTCTGGCACACACACACACACAGACACACACCTTCACACACACACAGAGACTCACCATGCTTCCTGTTGGTCTGTCCTTGCGGAATGATGATCTGTACAGACGTGGCCTTGTTGGTGTCTGGCACAGGGTGGTTTAGGATGCAGATAGCTCGCACCACCTGAAAGCAAAGCCATAGAATTAGTCCACAGAACAACAAGCGTGCACGATCAGCGTTAACTGTTCTAGAGCCATGGTGGGTTGTTTTTTACATTCTTGGTTGCCCGTTGCATCTCAGTCGACAAGAGAGTAGTAAGTATCTTTTTCGAGTGCGCATGTGTTGCTTTAACAGAAAAATCACCAACATAAGCTCTATGGGAAAAAAGTATCACCTTGTAGTCCAGAAAATACAGTACTAGAAGAGTTAATTCCATTTTCAAAATCAGGGGATCATCCCCTGAAGTCGGAGTATGGCCGCCCATGTGGCGGGGCCCTTTAAAAGCAGCCATACACGTAATCTTCCCACCCAAGGCCATGAGAAATGTTCACATGGCACTGGGTGCGGTTGTTAATGTTTTCTGTGATGTTATCATTATTACTGTGATGTCATTATAATCTGTGATTATTGCTTTCAGCCTCTAAAGGGGATCATTGGATGCTCAGTGCACTTGTTCAGGTGTGTGTGTGTGTGTGTGTGTGTGTGTATGTGTGTGTGTGTTTGATAACTATGTTTTATGTCAATTACATCTGTTTTTACGTTATTTTACAAATTCTCTTCTGTATCTTAAATATTAGGTTATAACGTCTTATTTTGTCTTCATTTTTATGTGCATGCCGAAAACAAATTTCTTTACTTGTTTAGAGACAACAAAACTGTGGAATTATGAATTGGAATTGTGTGTCCCCAAAGCGTTTAAGCTGGGGAACGAAAACAACAACAAAACAAACAAACAAAATCAGGGGATCAGAATCATTCAGTGCAGAAAATACATTTCAAGTTAAATTTTCACCTCGTGTAATGATTTAGGGGGATGGAATACCATCACTCACACAAATAAACACTATAATCACATCTTACCTGTCCAACAACGGTGCATTTGTCGAGGGCGTAGGACGGGTCGCAGACAATGGCCCCACACTTGGCCACCGCCCCCTCACTATCCTTCACCCCAATCGCCTTGCCCCCTTCGTAGACGATCTCACAGCTCGGCTTGTCCAGCATGTAGGTTCCTCCGTAGATCGCACTCAGCCTGACAAAAAAGTGGCATCAACGATACAGAATAACTATGATTTTGTGTTCATATGCTAAGTCCACTCTACAAGAGGATTTATGTGTTGGACAAGTATTGAGAACAACAAAAAGCCTGATGATTCTACAGCAAATAACTAAGTAATTTTTTCAAACAAAACTAGTCCAACTTGTAAGTCCCCTTGTAGATCACAAGGTGCCTGCAAATACAAAAAGGCTTCATGAGAGTAGAGTAATTGAGATTGTTTCAAACAACACTTATCCAACATGCAGGTACCCTCGCAGGTTGCACTTAGCATGTGAACAAGAAGTGGCTTCATCAGTACGGGATAATTATGAGTTTTTCAAACATGGTTGGCCCACAATATATTAAAGCTTAAAAACATGAATGCTAATATCCTGGACTCCCTATGCTAGGTTCATGGGTTCCAATGGCCTAATGCCTATCAGGCGATAGAACTTTTCAAACAATAGACGATTTTCGGGAAAAACAGAATGTGTCTTTTTACCACAAAATAGAATTGTCCCTCATGAAAAAGTAGGACAAAAACGAGACAAGCGTGATGTATTAAGGACAGATCACGAGCAGAAAATCAACAAATTCTAGCCTTTTAAAAATAAAGTGGATGATTGTCAATAACCAAAATCTCCTTTCACACCTATTTCAAAAATATAATTGCTGGAGAAAATCTGTGAACTGCATAAACACACATGGTCTTTATTACCTTGCTTGACCAACCAATTAATGAATGGTCACTCTCGCAAACCGCAAAATTATGTCCCTTGCCCATTAGTGAACTATTCTCTTCAGGCAAAAGTAGTTCTGTGGCAAGACAACACATTCAAAATGTCCACAAACAATTTCACAAACATAATACAAAGAGTGATTAATTTTTTTAAAAGGACAATTTGTACATTTAAAAGGAAGATCACTAAAAGAATCTGGTATCCAGCACACACGTTTTTCCTCTCAATTCATTTCCACATAAAGTTACGAAGATTTTCTTGAAATCCTTGGATCATAGGAGAGGTTTATTATCCAGTTAATTTTTTTTTTTTTTGCTGTCCCATCTTCTGGGTCATACATTGGTGTTGCTGCTCGCTGCTCATTCCGAATCCCAATTCGCAGCTACACCCCAGCTTGTTCAAGTCGCAGAATCCGAGATCAGCAGTCCAAGGGGAGCGAATCTATGTTAGGCCGTCAGGAGGCAACCAACCGAGGAGACACTGTATTGCTGCTGAGTCACTTCGGTGGAGTTCAGCGGAGCCTGCTCAGGACACCACCTACTAAGCCCCCTACTGACGACACTATTCTCTAAGTCGCAGAGCCAGTGTGAGTGAGGTCCTCCTCCCCGAGGGCGCCACCATGACCGTCCACCGACAGTTCCCCAGAACACACTGATCCCCATGACTTTGACACGAATGCACCAAGGCACAGACTGATTATCCAGTTATTCATTGCTGGCCAAGGACTCACCGGGCGAATCCCTGTGGCAGTTCCCCTAGTCCGTACAGGGGGTACAAGTAGGGGGATTTCCCGTAGCGGCTCAGCGAGTCACTGTACAGCTTGCATCGCTTGATCAGATCAGTGGCCTTCTGATCCATGTACCTGGGACACACAAACATAGCGTTGACAAACAATAATCCACAGACAACACTGTTTCCGACACAAACCACAAATGTGCTTTTATTTGTATTTGTTGATGTATTATGGGTTTTTTGTTTGAAACAAACAAAACAATTGGTCTACGTTTGAAAAAGCGCAAAACCCATAAAAGTCTTGAATTGACTTAACTAGCGCCATGTATTTTTTTACGTTCTTGGTCGTCCGTTACATCTCAACTGACGGGAGAAGGAAAACTATTTTTTTTGAGTTACGCTAATGGAAAAAATCATTGACATAAGCTCTAAAAAACAGACGTCTACACAGTGAATGTCTTTGCGTTTGGTAGATGTGCAGAGTGATGTGCTGGGCGAATGTATTCACCCATGGGATTGTTGTAGACGCTTTCGGTAATCAAGATAACTCACTCATACTGTGGTTGTTGTTTTTTTAAGTTCCATAAAAATGAAAAACTGAGGAAAAGATTTCAGATAAATTACATCCAATCCCTTATTCTTAATCATTGTTCTTGCTACATGTGTGTGCGCATCTTCTTTTTCTTTTTTTATGAATATTAAAAATAGACTGACGGAAATGCAAGGAAACAAAAACCATTAACTAAAAAAAAACCAATACAACAAAACCCCTACCGGATATGCCACAACCCCAAGATAAAAGCAAAACAAAAAACAACGGATTTGCTATGCATTTATCATTGAGGTGTAAAGTAAGGGTGTGTTCGTTGAAGTCTTTTATGGTCTGATTCCCCAGTTTGAACTCCTCAAGAACTCCCCCACACCCATTCTCACCCCCACCCCAACACCAGTTAAAACCCCCCAAAAACAAGCAAGATAAAAGAAACGCTTGCCACCCACTCATCATTGAGGTGTAGAGCCAGGGCGTGTCCGGTGAAGTCCCTGGTGGTCTGGTCCAGCTTGAAGGACTCAAAGACCCCCCTCCCCCTCCTCCCCCAATAAAAAAAATACAAACAGACAAAACAAGCAAAGAAAAAAATGTTTGCCACCCACACGTCATTGAGGTGTAGTGCCAGGGCGTGACCAGCTTGAACTGCTCAAAACCACACACACACTCACCCGCATCCCCCACCAATAAAAACAAACAGGCAAAGAAAACAAAATTTGCCACCCATTCGTCACTGAGGTGTAGAGCCAGTACAGGGCGTGTCCGGTGAAGTCTCTAGTAGTGTGGTCCAGCTTGAAGGCTTCAAAGACCACACACACACCAATATAAAAAAAAAGCCAACCCAGACAAACAGGCAAAGAAAGAAACATTCGCCACCCACTCATCATTGAGGTGTAGAGCCAGGGCGTGTCCGGTGAAGTCCCTGGTGGGCTGGACCAGCTTGAAGGACTCAGAGACACCCCCACTTCCCTCCCCCACCCCACTTCCCCCACCCCAATAAAAAAAGACAAACAGGCAAAAAAAAGATTTGCCACCCACTCGTCATTGAGGTGCAGAGACAGGGCGTGACCGGTGAAGTCCCTGGTCGGCTGGTCCAGCTTGAAGGCCTCAAAGACACCCCCCCCCCCCCCCCCCCCCCACGATAAAAAAAAAAAAAAACAGGCAAAGAAAGAAATGTTTGCCACCCACTCGTCATTGAGGTGCAGAGACAGGGCGTGTCCGGTGAAGTCCCTGGTGGGCTGGTCCAGCTTGAAGGCTTCAAAGAGCTGGGCGGCGGTGGCCTGGGGGGCGTTCTCCAGGGTCTTCTGGTAGGACTTGGGCTCCCCCTCGTCAAACTCCTGAACAAACTGCAGGAAGTCCCGGAACCTCTTCTTCTCCATCATACCCATCAACGCTGCAACAGATAAGGCAAGTTAGTTTGTTAGTTGCGTTCCCTGGCTAGGAGACTCCAGGGATCATCCCAACAGAAGAAGCACTTAAACACTATGGTACAGCCAAGGATGAGAACATTGCGTGTGTGACCGTTTTTTTTATTACCCCACCACATGGGCAGCCACACTCCATCTTTGGGGGAATGCAACGGCCTCTTTGTTTTCTCATCAATTGTGTTGTGTTCAATTTCATTCACACAATCCACCTCTCTGCAAGGCGACTTACACGAAGCGAAGGCCTCTTTGTTTTCGCATCAATTATGTCATGTTCAAATTCATTCACACAATCCACCTCGCCATGAGATGACTTACACAAAGCAAGGGCCTCTTTGTTTTCGCATCAATTATGTTGTGTTCAATTTCATTCACACAATCCACCTCGCAATGAGGTGACTTACACAAAGCAAGGGCCTCTTTGTTTTCGCATCAATTATGTCGTGTTCAATTTCATTCACACAATCCACCTCGCCATGAAGAGACTTACACGAAACGAAGGCCTCTTTGTTTTCTTATAAATTGTGTTGTGTTCAATTTCATTCACACAATCCACCTAGCCATGAGGCTACTTACACGAAGCGAGGGCCTCCTTCTCATCGGCGGGCACCTTGTGGATCTTCTTGTCCTTGTACACGTAGCTGCCTTCCACGGACTTGAACTCCAGGTAGCGGGTCACCCCCGTGTGGACCAGCAGCTTCACCAGCTGACCTGCGTCAGGAGTGAAAGTAACAAAATTGGTATTTGGTACTTTATAGTCACAGAGGCCTCTCTGTGAAGTTCGGGTTGCACCCACCTGGAGAGCGCGTCGCAGCCAGAGGCGCGCCACACTTTTTTTAAATTTGCATGTGACTTTTGTGTGACTGATGAGGAAGGAAAGGGGGGGGGTAAATTTTGACCAAATGACAACTGGTTTTTTTTAAATTAACCTAACAAAATTCAAAGCTGGTCAATGTTGATGTGTTGGGCTTAACAGTTGATGAAGGCTAGGCGTATCATTTAACAACTTGCAAAGATCAAAACACTGATGATGACTCCATATGAACAAATCTGATGTAATTTAACATGAAATAATCGTAATCTTTAGTTGTTGTTGGGTTTTTTTGTCCTGTGAATGTGAAGTATGCCTAGTTTGGTAATAAACACACAAAAGTAAGTAAAGGGCTAGCATTTCTTTACTTAAAGTTTAAACTCAATAAAGTTTGGCTAGGTAATGCATCTGGCAGGTAATAAAGCAATCAGTTTGAAGTTATTAAGTTATAAGTCTATTTTATCACAACAAAAAATAACAACACTTTATTCACCCTTGCATGCTGTAGCATTTCTGAACACACAAAGAAAAACAAAATGAAAAAGAAATAAAAAGGCTGAATAAAATGAGGTTTCCGCGTGTAATGTGCACAAAGCCTTATGTCATATCTATTTTTAGCACTGGACAACGGGTTGAACCTGAAACGTCGAGATTTGTTTTGTTCTGTTTTTAAAAAAATTAAATCTTTTCTTTTGGGTTTCAATTTCGACTCTGGTTTAATTTGCTGTGAATTTGATAGAACCCAGCAGACATCTTTGTTTCTTCTTCTTCTTCTGCGTTCCCATGCCATATGGCCACAATGGTAAGGTACATATGTGTCCGGTTTTCAGTTTTCACTGGTCTCCCCGCTGTGTACAGCCGACATTCCGATTTCGGAGGAGCTCAAGAGAAAAATTATTTGGAAGATTTCTTTGAAAAACGGCAGGAGAATGGACCAATAAGTCAGAAAGATAGTAAATGACAAAAAGCAAAGGAAAAAGGCAGAGTCAAAGAGAGTGGAAGATTAGAGGAAGTTACAAGCACAGAACTTCCAGAAAATGGGGGAACTATTTTTACAAAAGACCCCCGGTATCCCGACGGGGAATGTTTGTTTCTTCAAAATGGAAAGAGATAAATGAGAGAAAAGAAGAGCTCCTCACCGTTGGCCATGAGGAATTTGGGGATCAAGTCCACATTCCAGTCACGCTCACGCCCGTAGTCTTTCCCCTTGGTTCTCTCTTTAGCGAACCTCTCAAAAACCTGAAAGCAAAGGGCAAAAACAAAGTTAGTACACATTGTGGCATTCTGCAGTCTAAGGCTTTGTGCACATTACAAGCGGAAACCTCATGCACTTATCCACAAAGTACGAAACAAAAAAGCGCATGCGTTTTCCCGCATGCGTTTCCCCATGCACTTATCTATTACTTTCTTTAACTTATTTGCGGATAAGCACATGAAGTTTCCGCATGTAATGTGCACAAAGCCTAACCCTCCAAACAAGCATCCCTATATTGCTCACACCCAGTTCATCAGCAGATTTTAACCGAGTCGGTCTTTGTTCGTAATGAAAAGAGTTTCCAGTAAGTTCATTTTACAGCCACGTTGCTAAATTACAAACACTTTCTATCCAATCCCTCTATCAAACATTCGACTAGCTCCAAAGTATGCAAAACGCACACACACACACACACACATGCCCACACACACACACACACACACAGATGACACACACACGTCCACATCACACACACACACACAGATGACACACACACACAAATAAAAATAAATAAATAAATTGGGGGGGGGGGGGGGGGGGGGGGGGGGGGGGGGGGGGGGGTGTTAATATCACTTGCGGGTGAACAGACGTAAAACTAAAGAATGAACGAAATAAAAATAACATTCTCAGTAAATACTCACATCCCCCAAAGGAGTTAATGACGCACTCTCTCCGCCGTAGTACTTGTTCCGATCCATGTGCAGAACTTTCTTGCCGTCTACCGACAGCATCCCGCTGAGAATGCATTCCTGAAACCACCATCACAGATGTCCCAAATCAACACAACACTTAACTCATTTGCATCACAACCATTTTGAATTATTAAAAAAACTCACAAATCACTCCAGCCATACACACAAACAAAACATACACAAACAAAAGGAGAAATGAAGGAAAATTACCAGAACATTAACTAGAGCCAGGACATTGTCCGATAGATTTATTTCGTCTCAGGACATAGACTTTATATAAAAAACCTCTCCACACCCATTGGTTACCCCACAACAAACCACTACAAAAGCAAAGTTAGAGGCAAAATTGTGGTGTAAGGGAGCGAAGCGAGTTTAGAAGTGACCACAGTATTGTGTGCACACAGATTTACTTCCCTTGAAGCAAATGCATCAAATTGACAGTTATCTATTAATTCCGGACATATATGGCTGGAACGACTTGAATGAGTAAAGCGTTCTACTGAAGACACCATTATGTCTTTTGATAGAAGGCAGTGATGTCCCGAGGTCCCGGCCATGGACATGGACATGGACCTATTAAAATTGAAAATGTTCTATTGTGTTCTCCCCTGTCAGGACAAATGTCTGATTAAAGTCTCAACACTGGCACGCTTCGTCTTATTGATTTCTGCTAGAGCCAGGACATTGTCCGATAGATTTCTTTCATCTCAGGACAGTTTGTCCTATCATTTTTCGATCATCAATACATGATTACATAAACTGAGAAGGGACTGGGAATTTTAACCATAAAGCCTCCATGCCATATATTACCGGCATTCAAACCAACATGTCCATCCCCTCTCCCATCTCCAGCATTCCCTTTACCTTGCTCCTTTCGCCCATGACCCACACAAAATCTCTGGACCCAGCCCATCTCCAGACTCCACACTGAGGTTCCATCATTTTTTCTGGGATCAGTGCAATGTGTCCCCATCTCTATAATTATGTCTTCCCGATCATAACACTGATTAGCTAAGCACTAAAACACTTCTTCCTCTTCTTCTTTCTGTTCACATCCTCCAGCATCATGTTGATGGTTCTGATGTATAAACATAAAAAACACTATAGGGGCTTCCTGTGTAAGATTCTGTTATGTGGGAAGTAGTGTAGATGCTGCCCAGATGATCAGCCCAAGGAAGAGGGAAATGGAGGGAGGGGATCATTTGGGAGCTGGAAAATGGGGAAAGGGGGTGGGGGAGGGGGCAATTAGTAACTTGGCCAGGAAATTTTGGGCTGGAGCAAAATTCTTCAGAAAAATATTTATCATTGGATATTTCATCAGAAGAAAAAAGAAGGCTGTGAAAGGCTGTTCTTGTGTCGGTAGGGCAGGTGGTGTTGGTGAAGGGCTGCTCTTGTGTTGATAGGACATGTGGGGTTGTGAAGGGCTGCTCTTGTGTTAGTAGGGCAGGTGAAGGGCTGCTCATGTTGGTAGGGCAGGTGGGGCTGTGAGGACTGCTTTTGTGTTGGTAGGGCAAGTGGGGATTGGTGAAGGGCTGCTCTTGTGCTGGTAGGGCAGGTGAGGTTGAAGGGCTGCTCTTGTGTTGGTAGGGCAGGTGGGGATGGCGAAGGGCTGCTCCTGTGTTGGTATGGCAGGGTGGTGGTAAATTAAAGGGTTGCTCTTGTGTTAATAGGGCATGTGGGGCTGTGAAGGGCTGCACTTGTGTTAGTAGGGCAGGTGGGGCATTCCTCCCAGGGACCATCAGGGAGTGGAATGATCTGCGGCAGGATGACCTCTGCTCCTTCACTGTTACCCCCAGTGGGTCAGCGGTGCAAGGGAATCATCAATAAACCCATCAGCCCCCCCCCCCCCCCCCCCCCCCCCCCCCCGTTTCCAGGACGCAGCATCACGCTCAGAGTGTCAGACCTGAGCAGCGGGCGTGAGCTGGCTGGGTCACTAAAGCTCAAACACCCCTATGTCCATGCAGCAGCTTAGGCCCTTTAGCAGATGGAAACCGACCCCCCTTTTTTTTCCTGAGGGTGCCAGAATGATCAATTTAATGACCGTGGGCCCCAAAGAGAAGAAGAAGAAGGGGTTGGTGAAGGGCTGCTCTTGTGTTGGTAGGGCAGAAAAGAGATGGCATAAAGGAGATATTCTTCGGGACATCATCAATCAATGCCAGCTTAATGAGTCAGATACAGAGCCAGCTTGATTTCGACTGGCAATGGCACACATACCAAGATCAAGAATTTTAATTTATTATAGATTCTTTTAGGCCTAATCTGGATGGATTCCTACTTATCCCCAATAACACTACTGGAGTTTCTATTAAATGTAAAATTAGTCTCATGAATCTTTATCAAATCAAAAAGAGGAAGTGCGGAGGGAGGCAATTATGCCGCGGTCGGGTGATCCTGGAATGAACACCGGTGTCTATATATTTTATGCAACACCGGTAAAAAAACACCCACTTCAGACAAAATGCACGATAATCATCGATCCGCTAGTTAAATTCAAAATCGGACTAATAAAAATTGGGTCTGACAGCACATTCCTAGCGTGCTTTGAGACAGACGTGTCGTCTGCAGTGCGACAGGACGGCAGTGAATGATTCATTGATCAGAAGAACTTGGAAGAAGCTGATGCTTGCTTGACATTTTGTGCAATCTTCATTTCACTGCAAAAGATTTGAGTTTTGTTCTTGAGATGTCTTACCAATGTAAACCAAACGTATGCGTACCTTGAGGCCTGTCCCAAGAACGATGACATCGTAGCTTTCATCCATGTTTCGTTTTCTAAAGACTGGTTGTGTAGCCTATTATGCCGATCACTGTGTCACGCACTGATGTGCAACACCCACCAGCTGCAGACGGCGAAGTGCCTCGTCTGCGCGGATACTCCCGCGTAGGAATACAACTGCAATGAACAACCGTTGTTATCGAGCTTTTTTAGTTTCTTGGTTAAACAATTCGAAAAACTCCCATTGATTTGAAATAAACGATTTGAATTAAGTGATTTTAATCTGATTTTGTTTAAAACTGGAATCTGAAGAATGTCAGTAATCATCATTATGCAAATGAGCCGTGTGTTTATTATTAATGTTGACGTCATCAATAGAAATGGTCGTCTGCATCGGCAGACGTGCGAGCGTGTGTGTGTGTGCACGTGCACGATTGTTTGTTTTTGCGTGCGAGCGTGTGTGTGTGTGTGTGTGCGTGCGTACGTGTGCGTGCTCGCACGCATGTGTGTGTGTGTGCGCGCGCGTCAGTGCACGCGCACGATTGTGTGTGTGTGCGTGTGTGTATGTGTGTGTGTGTGTACCGGTGTGTGTGTGTGTGTGTATGTGTGTGTGACGTTTGTGCGCACGCCTCGGGCTATTACATGAATGTGTCTACCCCCCCCCCCCCCCCCCTCGTGGGGATACCGGGGGATCTTTTGTATAAGCATAGTTCCTCCACCTTCTGGAAGTTCGATCTGTGCTTGTAACTTCCTTTAATTTGTCAGTGTCACTCTCTTTAATTTGACTCTGCCCTTCCCATTTGCTTACCGTCATCTACCATAATTATATCAGTTCATTCTCCTGCCTTTCGTGTTTCAAGAAACACTTTCAAAAATATTTCCTCCAGCCGAAGTCGGACTTGCTGGGCCTATGTCTTAGTTAGGCGCATAACGGCAGCATGACGCATCTGCGCTCATAATTGATAGGAAACTGTCTGAGCGATCGAAGAAGAAGAAAAAAAAAAGAATGTGTCTATGTGCGTGTACGCCTACTCCCACTTCTACAAGTCAGTAGGTGGTGTAGGCTATATTGCAAAGGGATGAGACAAGGCAAGGCAAGGCAAGAAATTTATTTCATACCCCATTTGGGCACAGAAATATAAAAACATACACACACATAAATAAATGTCCAAGAATCAACCCAAGAGTGATGTCCAAA